>APFE030155766.1:173622-219993 GCA_000404065.3 Pinus taeda
TTTAGAAAATGGAAAGAAAGTTTCTTTTGGAAATGATACCCTTGCAGCCATAAAAGGAAAAGGCATTGCTCAGTTGAAAGAAAAGGTCAAAGATGGAAACATTTTATATGTTGATGGCTTGAAGCATAATCTATTGAGTGTTATTCAGATGTGTGATAATGGAAACAAGGTGATATTTTGATCAGATGGGTGTAGTGTTCGTGATCTTGATACAGGAGAAATAGTGATCAAAGGCATAAGAACTCCAAATAATTTATACATATTCAAAGAAGGACAACATCAATTCTATCTAAGCAAGAATGATGAACACTGGCTATGGCACCAGAGATTGGGCCACCTAAGCTTCTCTCAAATAAGGAAAGCATGAAAATACAAGGTAGTTCGTGGTCTTCCAGAGATCGGAATTCTAGACAATATTATATGTAAATCATGTCAGTTTGGTAAGCAAACCAGAACCAACTTCCCTAAGAAGGGCGGCTCAGCTAACAGGCCACTTGAGCTTGTCCATACTGATGTATGTGGTCCGTCTGGGAAAAGGTCAACTCGAAGAGAAGAGTACTTCATATTATTCGTTGACGACTATTCAAGGATGGTTTAGATAGGACTTATGAAGCACAAAGATGAAGCCTTTGAAAAATTTAAATCCTTCAAAGCTTTGGTTGAAAATGAATCAGATCACAAAATTAAATGCCTCATGTCTGATAGAGGTGGGGAGTTTACCTCAAATGAATTTTTCGATTTTTGTGAAGAACCTGGAATAAGAAGAGAATTCTCTACAGCCAAGACTCCTCAGCAAAATGGAGTAGTGGAAAGGATGAATAGAACGGTTCAACAAATGGCTCATGCTATGCTTGATGAATCTGGAACTCCCGCAACTTTCTGTGGTGAAGCTACATTTGCTGCAGTTGTTATTCTGAACAAAACAAATGTCTGAGTGAACAACACTCAAACTCCTCATGAGCTCTCCTATGGTGAGACTCCTTCGGCGAAATATTTCAAAATTTTTGGACGAAAATGCTATATCAAAAATCCTAATGAACATCTTGGCAAGTTTGAACCTAGAGCAGATGAAGGCATTCTCCTTGGTTACTCTCCCCACAACAAAGCTTACAAGTGTTATAATAAAAGGCTTCGAAAAATTGTTGAAAGTATTGATTTAGTGGTTGATGAAGAAGATAACACTCCTAGGTAGGTAAGATCTGAAGATTTCGAAGATGATGAGGACTGTCCATCAACATCAAATCAGATTCATGATGAAGAAGAAGAGACCTATGAGGCACCAGAAGAATAGATAAGGATAGAAGAAAAGACTCCATCTAGGTACGTTTAGAAGAATCATCCAGAATCTCAGATTTTGGGGCAGAAAGAGGTTGGTATAAAAACAAGAAGAACACCAACAAAAGCTTCAAGCTATTTGGCATTACTCTCCTCCATTGAGCCACAAAATTTAAAAGAGTCATGCAAAGATGAATGCTGGGTCAAGGCAATGGATCATCAACTTGAGCAAATTGAAAAGAACAACACTTCAGAGTTGGTTCCTAGACCAAAAGATAAGAATGTCATAGGGACAAAATGGATATTCAAAAACAAGTTGAATGAAAATGCGGAAGTTGTTAGAAATAAGGACAGACTTGTTTGTAAAGGGTATGCTCAACAAGAAGGAATAGACTTTGAAGAAACTTTTGCTCCCGTTGCTAGACTTGAGGCCATCAAAATGTTCCTTGCTCTCTCTAGCTTTCAGAAATTTAAAGTATTTCAAATCGATGTGAAATCTACCTCTTTGAATGGAGACTCAGAAGAAGAAGTGTGCATTGAGAAACCAAATGGATTCATTCTTGGAAATGATCCAAAACCTGTATGCAAACTTAAGAAGGCTCTCTATGGTCTTAAACAGGCTCCAAGGGCTTGGTACTATCGTCTGGACAAATACCTTCATCAACAAGGTTTTCCAAAAGGATCAGTAGATAGCAATCTTTAAATAAAAAATGAAAATGAGAAATTGCTAATACTTGTTGTGTATGTTGATGATATCATCTTTGGCAGTAATGAAGAAGCTATGAGTCTAAATCTTTCCTTGGTGATGCAGAAAGAATTCGAAATGTCCTTGATTGGAGAGCTGACATATTTCTTGATTTACAAATCCAACAAAATGAAGGGGGTATCCTTTTATCTCAAACCAAGTACCTCAAGCAGATCTTGAAGAAATATGGGATGGAGGATTCGAAACCTGTATGTACCCCGATGGTGACAGGATGTAGCCTCAACGCAAATGATGACTCAGCAGTAGTGCATCAACCAACCTATAGATCTATGATTATTAGTCTTCTCTATCTAACAAGAACTTGACCAGACATCATGGATGAAGTGGGAATAGTTGGAAGATTTCAGGCAAATCCAAAGGAAACTCATCTTTAGGCAGTAAAGAGAATTTTCAATTATCTTCAAGGAACTCAAAATTATGGTCTATGGTATCCTAGAGATACAGATCTCTCTCTTCATGCTTATACAGATGCAGATTGGGCTCGAAGTGTGGATGACAGAAAAAGCACCAGTGGTGGCACATTATTTATGGGTTCTAGATTAGTATCTTGGTTCAGCAAGAAGCAGAGTTCGATTTCTTTATCTACAGCTGAAACATAATATGTGGTTGTTGCATCTTGTTGCACACAACTCCTTTGGATGATGCAAACTTTGCAGGATTCAAATCACTTATACTCCACCTATATCCATCTTATGTGATAATACAAGTGCAATCAACATTTCAAAGAACCCAGTCATGCATTCAAAGACCAAGCACATACCAATCAAGTATCATTTTCTCCGGGAACAAATGCTTGAACAAAAAGGTCAAGTTGGAGTATGTTTCTTCTAATAAACAAGTTGCTGATATTCTCACCAAACCACTTCCCAAGGAGACCTTTGAATACCTCAGGAAAAAGCTGGGGGTTTTTGATGCATCATCTTGTTGTTGAATCTCTTCTGAGTGTTGGTTGTATGCAAGGTTCATCTGGGTATATGCGTACATGTGTTGGTTTGCGGATTGGTCAAAGATCGAATGGCACAGGTTCAGGGGGAGCATATAATGCATTGTTGGCATTATGGAGGAAGTACAGAAGGAGATCATGGATGTTGGTCTGAATATTGCTGCAATATGTCTCTTGGTCATTTATGGTCTTTTCAGATCTGGTTTATAGTCAGGGGGAGCATAACCCTTTGCCCTTGATGTCAAAGGGGGAGAATGACATTGACGATCTTGAGGTTGCCATCAAGTCCAAAGGGGGAGATTGTTGGCATTATGATTCTGGTATGGCTCTATGATACAGGTGTTGTACTTGATGGCAACTCACTCAAGTGGCAATGGTCTGTTCAGGCTCTCAAAATGATGGAAATTAAGAGGCTCACAGGTGAATCGTTCAGAAGGTGCAGACCCGCAGGTTCGCCGTCCAGGAGGTGCGATCATAACTGCACGTTACCCGTTCAGAAGGTGCGGAACCCCAGTTCACTCACTTCAAGGCAGAGAAGCGCGCTCATGTGGGGTTTCTTATGTTTGGCCCGTGATATTTAGCCCGCCATTTCTGATGCTATGGTTTTGGCCCATGGTATAGGATCTATTTTAGCCCCGGTTTGGATCCCTTGTATTGGTTATTGATGGTTTTGTCCCATGGTGTGAATAAGGGCTTGACTATAAATAAGGAAGGAGATCACTTGGATAAGGCATCTTTCAATTGAATATCTTAAGATCTGAAATATTGGGTTGTCAATGTAAAATTCTTGATCTAAATCAAAGTAAATTTGAAGGTGAATCTATGAAGTCATGATCTCTCGGGTGCATGATCAGATCTATGCATCTGACTGTCAGTGGTACATTGGAGGGCTATTATTTCGGTTCAAATCAAAGGTCCGCAGGTAATTCATAGTGCAGATGCGGAGGCTCGCAGTTCGGTGAAAGGTGCAGTGCGGTGGTACGCGGTCTAAAGAAAGGAACAGTGCCGGGGCTCGCAACACGATTGATGGCGCAGTGCGGTGATATAGTAAAAGTACGCGGTGCAACAGAGGGTACACTGTGGAGGCACGCGACGAAGCAGAAGAAGCTCTGCGAAGCAAGGTTAGAGGTATGCGGCGCGATACAAGGAGAAGTTGCGGAGATACATAGAAGTACGTGGCGCGATAGAAGCAGAAGGTGCACTGGCATAGTAGAAGTACGCAGTAAGACAAAAGGTGAAGTGCGGAGATACGCAGTATAGCAGAAGGCGCTTTGCATGGATACACAGGATAACATAAGGTTGGGTGCGGAGTCACACAGTCTAGATAAGGAAAAATTGTGGATCTGTATTAAAACAGTTATTGATTATCTTTTATCTATTGCTGCAGAGTTCTTGGTTTATATTTCTGGTACTATCTTTTTGTTTACAGCATTCTGAGAAATTGGGTGACTCTTGGTTGACTGTATAAGGAGTTTGGGTGATTTGCATGTACTTGATGGTTTGATCTTCTTGGATCCAGTTTGAAAATTTATTAAACATGGTCCTTAAAGAAGTAAAAGAGAAAAAGGGGGTTGTAGCTCCCTTCCAGGAGAGACTGAAAATGAGAGAGTTGTAGCTCTCTGCAGGTTGCAGCCTGTGTACTGGTAAAGGACTGCACCAGTACAAAATCATTGTAAAAGAAGTTTACAATTGAAAGAAGATAGAGTCATATTGCAGCAGGTGGTTTTCACCCACATTGGGTTTCCACCTTATATCTGGTGTTCTTTGGTGTGACTATCTGTTTTTCTTGTTTCATGCTCATTATTATATACAAGTTAATGATCAATAAATTAAGGAAGGCATATTGAAAAGAATATTGATAATACTGATTCACCCCCCCTCTCAGTATTATTTCCAACAAGTTCCCTACGGTTGAAGCTTGTGTACAAATGAAACCATCTCCATTTTAACCCTCGTGATTTTCACTCTATCAACTCCTTCTATCGGATGAGCTTTGGTTTTTCTCCTTCCATCGTCACTATCTACTTGGTTGATCATATGCTTTCACTTGGTTGTTTTACCCTTTTTGAGGAACAGTTGCAATGAGTGGTCTTATTAGCCAACCTCTTCACATAAATCCATGTGTTTTGAGAAGTTCCAACATCACTCGAACCAATTTCTATCCTAGAAACCACTCGTTCATCTAAGTAGATTTCTCTTTAAGCTCTTTTCAAACTCTCGAAATATGAAAATATTACCAAGCGCTTGTCCTTTTCATCTCGTAAATGGACTGGAAACAACATCTACTTAGTATAAGTTTAACCCTTTTTCGCACTGAGATAGATTACTTACGAAAAAGGAATACATTGATTGAACATGGTCAATAGGTTCTCTCTTGTATTATTTTACACTTTTTCGGAATTGAGAGACAAATTTACAAAAAAAGAACTTGTGGAGTTTTATTTTTGTCCATGTTCAAACTCTCTAAACATGAAAATGACCGAGTTCTCATTGTCGTTAAAATCGTCAAAACATAAAATAATGAAAAATTTGTCCATCATGACAAGACTAATTTTCACCTTCACTAGGCTCGTTTAAACATCACATAGCAATGGATTCACTTGAAGGGTGGAATTATACTACAAGAATATGTTATCTTCCTCAAGATTGTTAAAAATAAAGAGGTATGAGTCAACAATGTCTAGGGAAAATGGGAAAAGGGATAAATCGCTTTATGGTAGCAAGTTTCTCTTGAACATGACATTTTCACCTCATCTTTGTGACTCTTTGGGTTGGTTTATCTCCTTGATGGTTCTACCTATGGTCTATCACACCATCCATCACTTTGGTTTTGGGTCAATGTTTCCAATTCATTCAGTGTCACCAACATGTTCAAGAGAAGTCACTCAGTAAAATTCATTCTTTGCAATACTTATAAACCTTCATTTTCATGACCTCAATTCCTAAGCATTGTGTTGTCAGTCACATTCTATCTTCAAAATAATTACACTCCTTTCATGTCGTTGATGGGGGATACATTAAGGCCCTCTCGCAATGAGTCACTTCTTGTCAACATCAACACATTATCCAAGAAGTTGACCTAGAAGCACCCTTCAGTACTTTGAGGCTTGTATACATCATTGACAAGTTTCTCACTTCCGGAGATAGGTTGACATCACTGGCCTTTGACCAAAATAATTTTTATGGTGTTCGACATCAAAACATCTATTCACAACATGCATAATGTATTGTACTACATTGAGAATCATTATCATTATTGGTGATTTCTCTCACATCTGCTAACAACTTATATAGTTGGTTGATAATCAGATAATGTCTTCCCATTTTTGACTTCAGATAACATTTTCACATGGTTAGAATCGTACTTTAGCGAACAATTGGATGAGATATAAGACCCCAGATCTAGTTTCATCCACCTGGGCTATGATTTCAGGAAAGTACTAAATCATCTGTATGATGGATTTACACAGATGGTCATCCTATCATGGGTCTATATCTGTAGACAACTATATGATTTATGTACATGTAATGAAAATTTTATATGCTGAGTATGGGTATGACCTCCCTGAGCAATTCATGAAAAATTCAAAATATCATGATGTTATGTATTGTAATTGATGCAGGTCATCGTCCACTTCAGATCCTCCTCATCACATCATAAAGCATACCACTTGACATTATCATTTTTGACATCATGGTTTAGGGGGAAACTGTTACAAGTCTATTTGGTCACATCACTCCTCACATTCAGATCAGCGCAATTATGGTTCATAAAACCCTAATCCAACTGTTACATGCCCTAGACAAGTCATCAAACTGAATTCTTCCATCCATGAAAGTTTCCTAGCTTAAAATTTTGCTGAAATGCCTCCTTGGGACACTAGTGTAGCCTTAGTCAAAGGTAACTATGTTGCAGAGTAGGTATGCCCATTTATTCCTACACTGCAGTGAACTTAGGCCCTATTTGACCTGTGTTGGGCAAGAATGAGTGAAATTCACATCGGATTCTAGGAATATTCTCTGATTCTAGAGCATTCTAGAAGGATGGCCAACTCTTATCTCATCCTATGAGGTCAAATTTGGATAGGCTATGGACCAATTAGCCCTCTATCCTCTCATCCTTTTCTCCATGGAAACTAACTCCAATTTTGGAAAGCCATTCAATGCCCAATTTATGGCATAACCACCTACATTTACCTATAAATTGACCACTGATCATAGTGATCAAGGAGGCTAGAATTTGAAGATTGTAGAGAAATATTGTTGGTTTAAAATTTGAGTTCATGTCAAGTAATGTTATCATGCTGGATTGGTGTGCTTTTGGTGTGATGAGGGTTGGACTGAAGTTGGATGAGTGACATGGGATCGAACCACATTGGGTGTAACTCTTCCTTCTACATTAATAAAGTTGTTTATTCCTTTTCCCATATTATTGTTCATATCTATGATGCAAATACATTTCAATGTTGTTGATTCCATTTATTTATAGTAGATAGATTGTGTACTTTTATCGTTGTCATATTCTATTTCTGTTTACAGCTACCAATTGAGTGGATTCAATTCAAGTGGGAGCGATAGGAGAAATTCAAAGGAGATCAAGGAAGTGAAAGATTACAAGGAAGTTCATTCATATCATCTATCTATTATAGGAAAAGGTTAAACCACTTTCTTTCTATTGTTCTAAGTGTAACTACCCACTTAGGGAAAATGTGTTTATCCATAGATACAAATTCCATATAACACAGAGCTTCACCTCAGCATGGAAAAGTGTGCGGAGTCTTTGATGGTCCTTGGGTCACTTGATGAAGCTTTAGGATATTGTTCCTTGCTTTCAATCTGGAAGGCTTGGCTAGATCACTTATTTGTGAAGGTGCATGTTCACCATGTTCATCGGCTTCGCATGCTTCATTTGTTCATTTGTTGGTGAACCTATCCATATGCATGTGCTCCCTTCATTCATCCCATTCGTCATCTTGACATATTTGTTGGTGTAATTATACTTGCAGTCACTTGTGATGAGACGAAATCAAATCCAAAACCTCCTAGTCTACCATGACACATGATCATTTTGATGTAGGTTACTAGGAGAGGAAATAGGGCTGTGACACAAGATGATGGCTTCGGGCAATTGCTGATGAAAATTGCTTGAGTCACTGAGAGATGGAGGAAAATAATCTAATTTGGTAGTGACTATCTGTAAGGTCTAGCTCGCTGAGGAGGAAAAATTGCACAAATTTTGGGAGGGACGGTCTGGGCTACAGGAGGGCAAGGTAGGCATGCTTTGTGCATTTTCCAGAATGAATAGTCAGCAAGGGTTGGAAAACCAAATTTGTGCAATTTTCTAGAGGAACAAGCTGGGCTGCATGAAGGTTTAGTAGGTATGCATTGTGTAGTTTTTCTGGGGAACTACCTAGGTGATTGCAGCCAGAGCTACGCAATTCCCAGAGGGAAATACCAGTTGGATGTTGGGGTCACTGGCAGATAGAACTGTGTAATTCCCAGAGGGAACTACCAATTGGTTGTTGGGATCACTGGAAGCCAAAACTATGCAATTCCTAGAGGGAACTACCAGTTGGATGTTGGGGCCACTAGCAGCCAAAACTGTGCAATTCCCAGATGGAACTGCTAGTTGGCTGCTCAGTCACTGGAAAAAGAAACTATGCAATTCTTGAAGGGAACAAGCAGTCTTCTGCTAGGAGCTATTGGATGGATAAACTACATTGAGTTTGGGAGGCCGACCTGCTAATCATCTCTACGCGCTTTCTGAGCTGAGATGATTGATGGGTAGTGAAATGCCTTCTCATGAGCATTGTGCAATTTTTGAGATGAATAGTCGGTTGACTATCTAGATGAATGACTCAAAAAATTGCGCAATTTTCTGAAGGAGACAGGGAGGGGAACTCAGTGCCTGTTCAACCTATCTGTGCAATCTCCTTAGCCAGTTTAACAGGTGAGGTCAATGGCCTCTGCAAAGATTTTGATGGGAGTCAGTCTCAGGGTGACTACTAGGTCTGATTGTTTGGGTGGCCAACATGAGAGTTCATTGAGTTACTTGTGGGAAGTACAACATGAAAGGACTATCTTTGTGCTTCTACATTGTTCTAGTTGACAGTTTATCGAGTCGAAGATAGGGTGATGGTCCAACTGTCAGTGAGGATTCTGGTCATCAAAACTTCAGCAAAAATGACTAAGTCTGTGAATAGTTGAAAGATGCATAGGTGATCATATGAACACACACTGACATGACTTGATGATGAAACGACCAAACCATCCAGATACACATGTTCAACATGACTACTCGATGGTGCAAGTGACAATAGCGACACTCGTGATAGATCATTCATAATTGAGATGATACTTGTGTGACAATGAATGTGGCTTTATGTGTGAGTGTGACATCTGCTCTCATGGTGAACACAATAGACACATACGAACCAAAGACTTTGAGCATAACCAGAATACAGTCATAAGCATGACTTGACAACATCATGCAAAGACTTGGATGTAATGAAAAAGCAAGGCGAATGAAAAGAGTCACATGAGCTCATGGAGTGAACCCGAGTATGTGCAATCATCAAGTGAAAATCTTCAGGGGAGGCTCCAAAATTGGTGTAGAAAAAAATTTTGGAGGGTGATTGTAGCTGCTACAATAGATCCTCAACTAAATTATGAAGGTAAATATTAATGTGACTGATGGACTGACACTAGGAACAATGGGGAGAAAGTGGGACTGAGGGAAAAACAAACGACTACCCTTGTCAGAGCATAAAGTGCATGGTTGACTTCGAAGCAACTAACTTAACTCCAGAGCAGTTGGGGACAGTATGATTGGAGGCCAAAATGGGCAACACCGGATGAATGGTATGGAGATATGGATGGAATACTATAACATGGTATAATGGGACATGAAATAGACTGTGAGAATGCAAGGGTGACTCATTGCAGATGCTCTGAACAAGGGTGACTTGATGACATTGCCACATAGAATAGATCTTATGGGGACCATGAAAACATGAGTAAATGATGGTCACTCATGATGAAAATCGATGCATGATATGACAAATATTCATAGGAGGAGGACCTCAAAGTACAAGCGTCTCTTTATGACAAAATTCTATTTTGAGAGGCGATGAAGTGACCCTTCTTGGAAAAATGACTTCTTAGTGAAGTGTCAAATCATCAAGAATTGAGAAAGACCAATTATAGTACTCGATGAGAGATTTCAAACAATGTTGATGGTTTGTCAAATTGAACTATGGTCTAGTTGCAATGTGCAACAAAAGAACTGTGGGGTTTCCTATAAAAGGGTGTTTTCCCTCTAATTTGAGAGGAGGAGAATGCCCTAAATCTTATGGAGATCACAATAGACAAACCTACCATCAGAATTAGGATCTTTGAATTTTAGGAAAGTGGCCATACTTGTCTAAATATGGTGTTAATGTTTCTTGGAATGATGGTTCCTAGTGAAGAATTAAGGGAAAAGGAAAATGAGAATGAACTACTAGAGGAGGTCTAGAATCATCCTCACCCAATAAGTCAAACATGGGGACTCTATGGACATAGAGTAGAATATTTGAAGAGATGGTGTCAAAAATCTATGATATGTGATGGTAATATCACCCACCAATGATGCCAATATGACAAAGTATCCAAGGAATGGGAAATTAACCATACCTAGATCTAGTCGGATCTAGGCTGAGACTTATGTTAATTAATTGAGTAGATGGCCAGGGGAAAACCATCATTTCCCAAAGCATGGGATACTTCCTGTAAACATATGTGATGGAGGGGAATGATCTGGTATGGAAAGGTGGGGATGATGCCCACTAGTAGGAGGATTTCTTTGGAGCACCATTCTGTTTTGATTGATCACAAAAGGGATTCAAGCATCTCGACCCAACTTTGCAAAAGAGCCTTGAAAGGATGATAATGAGATGTAGAGGTGTATGTGCCCCCCAAATATGCTATGGGCATACTGGATATATTTAGAGTGGTGGACTCCAAATATTGGTGGAAGTATGCATGATGGCGCATATCTCTCCAAGGATAACTAGGGGTAGTCATGGCTTCCATGATGTCCTCATCGGAAAGGAAGATGGGGGGATGGGAGGAATATTGAATACATGATGCGGTGGCGATACCTGGTGCATCATCCTAAGAAATAAGGTTCACATACACATCATATTGAATGGTATACAACGAGCTAGTAGATGGAGGATTTATGGAAGTTGAGACCTAGGATTCTGTTGAAAGAGGTTCAATAGAAATGTGTGCAAAAGCCTCAGATAGGTTTGCATACGAGGAACTAAAGGATGATGAGAGGTAAAGGATTTGGACTGTGTTGTTTTTCATCTCAACATCGAGGGGAGGGATCACAATGGCGGGACTACAGTTTCCCTATTCTAGTTGACTAGTGGCACTAGAATCCATGGGTAGAGGAGTAGGTTTTCCACTATGAGCAGTCTCGTATTTGAGAAGCACCTGAAGGCAATCATGAAATTTGTTGAGACGAACGAAACAATGGGAATAGTGACCATAATGATCACACAAGTCACAAGGGTGATTTGTGCACAACATTTTGAGTTTCTTGATTGGTCCTGATAAGGTAAATTGGACATCAGGGATATTTGACTTAGGGAACGCTTCATGAACCAAAGTTTTAAGATGAGGAAGCTTAGGAAAATTATTGATGGCATGCCCAACAACTTTACAAAAAGTGCATGACCGTGATTGCTTTGGGGTCTTAGGGGTTGGAGGATTTGGGGAACCTTGTCCTTAGTATCTTTCCTCTTATCTCTTTCCCCCTCTTTCAATGCTTTCGCAATAGGAATGAGTTCCTATTGAGGTTGTGATCGAACTGAAGTAGCAGTAGAGGCTATAGGGATTGATAGAACCAGGGTCAAAGCATGATAGGGTCTTAGCTGACCAGGAAAAATGTTTGCAGGGCGATCGACGTACCTTACTGGGATCACTAGGGTCATATTAAGAAGGACCAGTGAAGTCATGACAGTGACAAAAAATACTCTTAGAGGGTGGAATAAGAAAGATATCTGGCTTGGAGGGTAATGTCCCAATGGAATAGCTCTTCGATGGTTGAGACCTGGAGGAATAGTTCCTAGTGGAAACATAGGAGAGGCACACACAAATGCAGGAGGTCCTAGGGGGTGGATCCAAAGGGCTTAGCTAGAAGAGTAAAAACAAGGTGTTGAGGAGCTGGTTGTCGGTTAGGTGTACCAGACTGCTTAAGGGCAGCCTGTGATGCTTGTAACATGCAAACACTCATAGAGTTAGGCTCTGAGATGGGAAGGGGAGGACCAGGGAAAGCACCCAAGAATGAGTAATCTTTATAGAATCTGGGTAAAACACCGGTGGGAGGATTTGAAGACTGCTTGTTAGACATTGACGAGATAATGGACCCAAGGGAGGTCACAAATGTTGGCTCGTAGTTATTCAATTGATCGATGGTAATGATATTCCTTTTGTGGGGGAAGCACATCTTCCAGGACACTGCAAATGCGATAGTTGATATGGAATATGTGTAAATATGACCTAATATAATGTTGTAATCCAAAGGGGGATTAACAAATTCAATGTCGACATGGATAGTCTTGCTTGCAAGGGTCACTAGACAGTTGTGGTACATGCCAAGGGGCTAGGAGGAGTGTTTGTCCCAAGCACGCAAAGTCATGATGGAGTGGGATAAATCAGGTGACTTAAGTTGTTTCCAAATAGCAACAAACATCACATAGGTGGATGTGCTTTCATCAATAATGCATCAGGAGATGATGGCATTACGAACTCTAACTGGTATTTGGAAAGCAATGGATGAAGGCAATGGGGGATGTTCTGATGTATCAACTAGAAAGACAATCAAATGATCATCCGAAGAATCTACTGCACCCAAGGCAGTTAGTAGAGCTTTGTTTTGAGATGGGCATGAGTGGAGGACTTCCAGCATCGACATGGTAATATGTGATTGCACCAAGTCATCTATTATAATGTATATATGGGAAACTTTTTTAGAAGCTGCATTATGGCATGATGGTCCCTTTGGGATCTTAGAAATGGCCTGAAATTTAGGTTGAGGGACCTGTAAAGGACCATTTGGTGTTGTAAGAGGCTCAACAGATACTTTGATTTTAGACTCAGTGGCACACAAAGTTGAGGGCTTGTCATATTAATGCGGCTGAGTTTGCAGGTTGATATTAGAAGGGTTAAACTCATCAAAGTTCATCATAAGGATATGGTAGTCACTAGGACCAGAAGGTTGAGGCGGATGGGCTTCTTGACCTGACCTAGGTTGAACAACAACAAATCCTTGCTAAGGGAAAGGATTTGTGAGCACTGATGGTTGAGATGGCGCGGGATTCTAAGGTGACTGTAGGCCTCTAGAAGCTGCTTGAGATTCCCACATTTGGTGCAACAGGAGGGTAATAGAGGACACTCATGTGTATAATGTCCATGTATAGAACAACATGTGCAAGGCTTGCTCATATGAATAGCCTTGTTTTGCTTTGGTTGGTTGCCCTATTGCTGGATGTTGGTGTTAGACTAGTTCCCCTGGGGTTCATTAGGTTGATTACCTTGATTACCTTGGTTACCCATGTTACCCTTCCCTTTATTCTTTTTCTTCAATGTTTTGGGATTGGTCACACTCTGCTGCACAAACACTTGACCCTGAGGAGGTGGTGGTTGTTGGGGCTGATGATGCATGGGAGGTTGCGACACTGATGCTTGAGGGGCTGGAGCACTAAGCTGTGCATAAGGAGGAGCAACAATTTGGTAGATGGGTTGGGGCCCTAGAAACATGTTGCTAGCAGGAGGGGCATAAGTGTTGGAGGAACTAGTTCCCCCTTGTGGGTAGCTATAACTTTGCTAAGTATATGGTGAAGAGTGTGAAAGGGATCCAATGATACCATCGGTAGCGTGAGATGCCACCGATGCATTGGCACTTCTATGATGAGGGAGGTCTAGAATGATGGGATAGACATAACTGGATTGCGCATAAATCAGATCATATATTAGAGCGGTTTGGAGAGTTCCTTCCTCGATCTGAGGAGAATGGGACGCGACATCTTTTCCAATGGGAGATAAAAGGATCCTAAGAAACCAATCTAGATAGATACGGTCTTCAAAAGGTGGGGCACGACATGTGATCCTCCATCGACACCACTATTAAACATTGTCGGAAAGGCGAGTGGCAGAGGACTGACAAAATGAGGTCAATAGCTCTGTACCAGTGTCATACAAGAGAGGTAAATAGAAATATGAAAGGAATGGTTTAGCAAGCATTGCAAAAATGGAGCGGGATGTAGAGGGTTGGTCTACATACCATTTTGGAGCATCTCTAGTGAGCGTGCATTGGAATAGCTGAAGAACAATGGAGTCATCAGTTATGGAGTTGGACGAACACCACATGTGGAAGGATTGGATATGGTTGGTGGGATCCTCTCTAGCATTACCCTCAAACTTCAGGATGTCTGAGGGAAAATTAGTCGGCATAGTGGGCCAACCAACATCATGGTGAATGTGGTCATTTATCAACTTGTTAAAATCCGGTAGGCTTAACCCAACCATAGAGGGGAGCATGGGGGCTGCCGGAATGGTTCCTAAGACTATTATGCTTGATGTGACCATTGGGATAGAATTGGGGCCAACGTTGGGTTGGGTTCCTGCACCAATTGTGGGTCCAGACATGCTGACAATATGTGGTGAAGGAGGCTCGGAATTAGATGAACCAGGAGAAGAGTTGATGTGGGGACTCGAAGGGCTATGAACATGAACCCAATAGGGAGCGGTAATATGCCCAAGCAGAAACTTGCGGTGAATACCTAATAGTATCCACAACAAATGCCTTGGTGGCATAATGGTGGTAGGACACACGTGACATGGAAATGGTTAAGGGAGATCAACAATATGCCTTTGTCTCGATGAGGAGAGATAAGTTGATTATATTAAGTCTTTCCTTGGCAGTGTAAACCAAGTGCCCTTCACTTAAGGTGAGCTTGTCTATGCAAGTGTATTAATTGATTAAGCCCAAATAGTGTTTGTAAGAAATAAAATAACTTGCTTAAAATAAAATGTAATTAATAACATAAAATGAATAGAAAAACAATTAACTAAACTGCACCCAAACTGGGTTTACAAACACTTCGCTAGTTGGTGGCTAAACCGATGGAAAATACACCGAAAAGGTCAAGAGATGTAAATGTCGGTGTGACTCAGATCAAGTAACACTAAGCTGCTAGAAAGTGGTGCAGCAACAACAAAAAACCAGAGAGGAAGATCGCTACAAAAAGATAGGGAGATGGGTGAAACACCTAGGGAAATCGATGGGACCCTAAGGCAAATTACCAAACAAGTTTAAATGTAGAACTATGGATGGTAACAACTTATCTTATCAAAACTGAAATAGAAGGGTACAGATCTGGAAAATGTGGCTAAAAGCGTTGCAGAAACTTAGACTACTCACTCAGCTAAACTCCTCCTAGAAAGTTGGAAGCA
Organism: Pinus taeda; assembly: GCA_000404065.3. Lineage (NCBI taxonomy): Eukaryota > Viridiplantae > Streptophyta > Pinopsida > Pinales > Pinaceae > Pinus > Pinus taeda. The sequence goes on from APFE030155766.1 coordinate 189,111, forward strand.
TACTAAAATCCCTAGGGGAGGCTAAATTCAAATTTGACGAGTAAATCAAAGTGGATCAAGGCCTAAGTGGGATGAGACAAAGGTCAAGCAACCCAGTAGACAACTCTCTGTAAAACTTAGAAACAAATCTGAGAAAAACCCTAAAACCCTAAAACCCAAAAATCGTAAGTATTGACCTGTTTTCGAGTATGGTTCGCACTTTTTGGGCTGATAAGTGTGATCTGACCTCCAAATTGTACTTTTTGGGCCAAAAAGTATGGTTTCTGCTCCATGGAGCCTCATCAGAAAATGTCAGAAAAAAGTGTCGCCTTTGTCGCGGCTGGTTCCTGTTACCTACGAAAAAGACCAGAAAGCTTGTGGAAGTTAGAAATTTAACAAATCTAGGGTTAGAAAACTAAGAAACATTAATAGAATTGAAAAAATAAGAAACCCTAAGCTGAAAACCAAAGGTCACCCAAGTTTTAGTATCTGAAGTATAAACCCAGTGGAGTCACCAATTTTGTGATTGGTAATAATCAAAAAATTCCCAACAGAGTCGCCAAATTTTGTGGTAGTGTTTTCTTCTCAAAGATGTACAAAAAGAACCCACTTAAGATTATGGATCACAAATAATCTCAACAATATAAATGGATGCTAAACATTGTAGATCTACAACAAATGATAGAAACAAAACCTACCAAAGTTCGGATCTAAGCCACAATCATAGTTAAACAACAAAAAGAAAGATTAATAACTCCAATCATCCAATAGAAACCAGATATGTAAAGAATAATTTTATTATAGCACTTGTGAAGGGAACAAATATATGTTACCAATCCCCCTATGTAGGATGGGTTCTTGGATATCCTCAAATGTCTTTAACTTGTGTAGAGTCTCTCTCCTCTATAATGTGTAAACCCAACAAAAATATGGTGTGTGACCGTGAAAATAATCAAAGTTACAACTATGAATGCCACAATGAAAATAATGAAAAGCGAATAATGAATGGAAAACCCTTATATTTATAAAAAAATATTGAGTTATCCTCAAATAATGAGGAATAATAAAATATTATTGATCCCATTCTCGGAATAACCACTTGGAATATTTTATTATATTTGGTTAGGAGGGAAAAAATATTTAAACTTTTATTTAGAAGTAATAAATAAATAAATGATTTATTTATCATCTCAAAGAATTAGTTAAGGAATAATAAATAAATAAGGATTTATTTAATTATTCTTAAGGGATTTAGTAAAATTTAAGAGAGAATAATAATTAATTATTCTTAGAGAAAAATAAGATAATTAATGATTTATCTATTTATTTTTTATGATTGAGTCAAGTATGACAAGGAATAATAATTGAACAATGGTTTAATTAATTATTCCTAGAAGAAAGTCAAATAAATAGTGATTTCTTTAATTATTCTTCATGGGTTTAACTATAAATTACTTAACAAAGGTGGTTTATTAAGTAATTTCTCATAGTGAAAGCAATTTTACTATGGTAAAATTGGCTTTACATGGTGTACTTTGATCCATCTAGTAAATTAGGCTAGATGATCAATTTTTGGGTGATAACAAGTTGCTATTGACACTATCAACCAAAGGCATGACATCATAAGTAGGTTGGATGATTAGTTACATGAAAATGGGGTACAAATATAGCTAATATATATTATGGAATGGTTGGGATTAGTTGTCATAGAATGGATCCATATGGGTTTCCATATTTCTATGTCAGCCAAGTTGTGGGGCATTAATACTAGTTTTAAGATTAATTTACTTAGTGGTGGGTGCAACAGTAGGAAAATAGACCTTCACTCCAACAAATGAATGTTGCGATCCCATACATCAACCCATGGAAGTATTTATGACTTTGCAACAACATCAACAATAAGTATCTTAGGATTTCCAATAACCATCCCTATTTTTCTCATTACTTCTTCTTTATCATATTGTAAATATTTCTTATCATAATTTTAAAAATGAGAAATGTTAATAGTCATACAAAGATTGATTTGATCATTTTAAAGTCATTAGACATTAGAAAGTCATGAGGAAGTTCAAGAGTCATGAGGGTAGGCTAAAGGTTATGGTAAGTGAATGATCACCTCATTTCTATAAATATACCATATTGCCTCATTTGTAGGGGAGTTTTAGCACTTAACATAGGCATTAGAGAAATTTTGAGGTCTAAAATGGGCCTCCTAAGAAAAATGTACAACCAAAATAAACTTTATAAGAACCAATAGGATTCAAGATGATGATGTCAACCATGGGGATGATCCATTTTTGGGGTAAAAAGGTAAAAATATTAAAAAATAATAAAACTGATTTTTCAACTTGTATTTTCAACTTATCTTGCTAAGGGTTTACTAAAATTTTGAGAGGGATCATCCAAGGAGTGCCCATGTTGCATACTTTCGATTGACCCTTCTTCATGAAAAATGAGAAATACATGAAAAAATGTGATTGCAATCACATTTTTCATGTATTTCTAATTTTCTGTGTAGCAGGGTCCATCAAATGTATGAAATATGGGTACTCCTTGAATGAGGAATCAAATTCTACATCCAACGAATGTTCCCACTCAAAATTTGGGTAAACCCATTGGGAGATAAGTTGAAAATACGAGTTGAAAAAGTAGTTTCTTTTTCCCCTCTAAAATTTGATGATATAGTCTAATCTTATTTTATTATTTCCATTATTACTTTTTAATTTCATTACGAGGCCCATTTTATACCTTAAAATTCGCCTAATTCTAGCATTAAAGAGTAGTTTAGTTCTTGGGGAGTTAGAAGCATTCTGCTTTTGGCAGATAGTGAGGTAAGCTATGGTGAGACTAGGGTTTTTCATTGAAGATGGTATGAGTGGCTTATGTTCCACTACTAGGATTTGATGGACTTGTTGGATATGTACTTGAATTTGTAGCATGAAGAATGAGAATTTTTTCAACTTTGGCATTGATTCTCATACATATTCATAGTGGTTATGTTGGCTATCGAGTATTTTCATTGTGTCTGTATGTGTGCTTTCATGTGGGTGATATGTTTATGAACTAATTCATAGTTGTTGCATGCTCTTTTATTCCACACTAATGCTAGTAACTCTTGAACTAATTTATAGTCAAACTCTAGCACTCTCGTAATTATATATCTCAGATGGTTTTGGCTAATTTACTCCTCTTTGAGATGTACTTGTTCGCATTATTTTTATTTCTTGTTCTTGTACATAGCTTTGTGAGTTTATCATTCGTCGGATGATTTCATTCCCATTTTTGGGGCATTTCATTCTTGTTCTCATTCTAACATCTCTGCGTTTTAAGAACGAAGAGTGAAACATTGATGGTCCTACTCAGGCTCACATACCAAATGGAGCTCCTATAAAAAATAGTGTGAGGTCCAATTGGGACTTCATACTAGGGAGACACCTTAATTGTTGGTGACATATTTTTCCCCGTCAACACCTCCTAAGAAGGAAGTGGAGTGAAGAGTTATATTATTTTCCTCGTCAATTTCATATTTAACCACTCTTCTTACACATAAATGTTGGGTCATGAAAAAGGTATGTGTTTCCTCCTCATTTTCTTAATTAATCATACGGTTTTGCATGAATTTACTCTTGTCTTGAGCACATTCTTGAGGAAAGACCGTGAAAAGCAAATAAAAGTATTGTTGGAAAAATTACATGCTTTTAGTATCAAAAACCTAGGTTTACTCTTGTTTATGCACATATTGACTGGATTGGACAAATGTTCTTCCTTTCAAATAAGAGAATAGTTCCAACAAAGGGAGATGTCATTGATTACAATTGTGAGAACCTTTTAAAGGCAGAGTTAAATTACGAGATTGATGTGGAAATCCAATTATTCAGTTGAGAAATCTTGAGGATCTACTGATCCTTAGGATAATTTGTTATTTTGCTAGAAGTTCATAGAATATATAACACTAGTAAATCAAAATGAAAGTAACTTTGTAACTTTGTAATTTGTAAAATTCCAGCAAGACAGTGAATGTAGATCGAACTTTAAGGATTTGAAGTGATTTTGTAGTTCTTTTGGCAGTTAATGAAAGACTCAAAGCTTTCCATTAAATATGTGTATTGAGTTCCGATGGAAGTTTTCTTCTAGAGGCTTTAGGCCCAGTCGCTGGAAGATCCACTACTCCTTGTATTATGCTATTTATGTCTTATTGTCAAGATTTACATTATTTTTTCTTTTCTAGGTTGAGTTACAGTAAATCATATAGCTCAGTTAATATTATTTTTATTTATAGAAAGTAAGTTTGTATGCAATTGTTGTTCCCTCTTAGTATATGCTTTCTTCCATTACCTCTTGATTTCAATATTCTTTGTAATTAGTATGATTTGAATAGTCCCCTTTAATGCATGTGGATTTGATTATTCAGGTTGATTTCCTCTCTTGTATTAGGACATTGGATTAAGATCTATGTTTGAAAATAGTTTTCAAGTTATTTATCTTTCTGATTTTGAATTATAGAATAGTTCTTGTTCTACATTTCCAAGAGTTAATGAGTTGTTAAGTGATTGTTTATTTTGCAACGATTAGTTAGGATTAATTCCCGCAATTTAATCTTTGATTGTTATCACACATATAATGCTTACAAGATTGAAATAGACAGATGAATCCCAGGTTGACATATCAATGTAAGATTAAAGTTGATTTATAAATTCATCTTAGTGCACCAACATTTTTTCACCGTTGCGGGGGAGGTTGTCAAGATAATAATTAATTTGTGTCTCTAAAGAGAATTAGGTATTGAAAACAGGAGGTAAGAACTTACATACTCAGTAAGAAGAAAGCTTTCTCCTAGTGTCTGCTCTCAGTACATATGTAGAGGTTGTGCAAAAATGAATGACTAGGAGAAAAAAGATACCAATAGATCAGAAATCACTACCAAAAACCACCAAATCCCAGGGATTGATGACCCTTAAGAGACCAACCTTTATAGACGAAATCATCTCGAGAGATGAATCTCCAATGTTAGTAGGACCCGAGACAAAATCTAGAAAGGGCTCTTTTTGATCCCTCAAGCAATAGATTCATGAACTGAAACTTACACTAAGATCCATAGAAAAACTGAATGATCTGAGTAAAGCTTCCAAAATACAAATAATCAATACTATGGTCCTTCACAAGAGGGAAAATTGTGAAATTTGAGAGATGGAGAAGGAGAAACCATTGAAGCTGCTAAGGAAGATGCACAACCATCTAAATTAGGATCTCCTATGATCCTGACTGAAAAGGAAGCACATAATATCCTAGATCTGAGTAGTGTAGTAAAGCCCCTTCAAATTTTGAGTACTCCATCCACCCAGATAACACCCCTTGACAAGGAAATCCATAAATATTATTGGCACATCTTCAACCAAATGGTGAATCAACCACCTCAAGGTTAGACCTTGACATTGGAATACCCTATCGTCGACCCACTAGCCAATGCCCCGATGAAAGTTATTCCCTTACAAAACATCCCAACCTTTCATGGGATGACCTCAGAGGATTCAGATGATTTTTTATTTGATTTTGATGTCTTATGTAGAGGTTATGATTATAGCACTGATCCTAAAAAATTGAAGTTGTTCCCATCCACCTTAGTAGCTTTGCGATGGTTTATGGGTTTGGGTGGAAGTACCATTAACTCCTGGGATGACATGAAAAATTCCTTTCTCACCAAATACAAGGACTAATGTAGGAGTAGGGATCTAAAGGATGAAATCTTCAAAATGTTTTCGAAGGATAATGAAACTTTAGAGGAATACGTTGAACGGTTTTAGTATAATCTGCAGAGATCCCCCCACTCCACATTACCAAAAGTAGTCTTCAAATCCATTTTAAGAAAAGGGATGAGAGAGGAATGGGTATAAACTTTAAATATGATGGAGAAAAGTGAAATTTATCATGAATACTATGACAAAATTTTCCAATGTGTATCGGTTTTTCGCGAGGTAGCACATGCATCGGGCTAGGAAGCCGAGACTTCATGACTAGAGGAAGCAAACCTCCCAGTAGAGAGAACAGAGATTGACAACCTCTTGGAAGGTTTAAAGACATATATATTAGGCATGTTGACTACATAGTTAGACGTCTTACATGCTAGACAAAGACAAGCTGAGGTAGAACAAACACTAGTAATATTCTACCCACACCACTAAAATAAGCAGAGTCAAAGAGAATTTCCTATGGACATGATTCAGATTTTATCTATATGCACCAAGGCCCATGCAACAAATTAATTTCCATTGATTCCCGGATTAGAAGTAGTGTTCAAAGAAGCTGGAGAAGGAACATAGCCAACATACTTAATGGCACAACTTCAACAATGGAAAGCATGACCCTTAGTTATGCCACAAGACTCATCTTTGTTCTTTCTTACCCAGTATAGTCAACAGCAAAATCCTGAAACAACATGGAAATCTCAACCATCCTTCTCTTCTTGGAAATCCCAATGGCCATGTCACCCTGGCCAAACCAACCCTTCCAAGGAGCTACTTGGCCAAATCCACAATGATCTACCCCCTTCTGGAAAAATTCAACTAGTAATCCTTACCCTTCACAGTGGGTTGCCTCCACTTCACAAAATTCGAAGTGGCCTCAAAACTGGTAGCGCCCTATGGGGATGAACAATTTACCCATGGGAGTGGGTTCTCAACCTCAACCCACATTACTTGGTCTGTTTCAAAAGCCTCAGCCTTTAGTACGCCCCCAATTGCGAGCTCAACCAAATCCAAATCCTAATAATAGACCAGTCTAATATGTACAAATCCTTGAGAATTTGGATAATGACACAAAAGAAGTAGAATGCAATGAGATTTGGCTAAGGTGGGGGCACATAATTTCCATAAAAGAAAACAAATAAACTAAAAATGAAAAACAACCTACAATAAATCCTTCGTTGTGATTGCTATGAAAACAAAACAGGGAGAAGACATAGTCGAGCCCCAGAATTTCAATAAAATTATAATTTTTTCTCCCCCATTCCCAAAGAGACCAACAATAGCTAAACTTATTATCCATATTTATTTTGATATCTTAGGGGAATTGAAAAATTTGTGTATAAATATTACACTCCTCTAGGTCATACAAGACATCCTGATTTATGCAAAAACAATTAAGGAATTGTGTGGGAAGAAACCTGGGAGGAAATTGAAAAACCCACCAACAATGCATGTGGTAGGAACTTTATCTAACTTGCTTCTAGGTAAAAAAGCACTAATTAAAGATGAAGACCCAGGAATCCTATAGTAACTATTCAGATACAAGGCTACACCTTTCCAAACACACTAGTAGATCTTAGAGCAGCGATTAATATTTTGACTACTAAAACCTGCAAGGTTCTGGGCATTACAGCTTTGGAACCCACATCAACCTTATTAGAACTTGCCAACATATCAATAGTTAGACCTGAAGGAACCTTACAGGAGGTCTTTGTTTCTATAAATTCCTAGGAATATCCTGTGGAATTTCTAGTCATCAACCCAATAAGTATGCTAGATGGACATCCTTTGATATTGGGTCGACCTTAGTTAGCAACAACATATGCTTATATAGGATGTCATGCAAGCAGCATGACTATTACACAAGGAAATGTTGTGAAGAATCTTGTTTTGTATCCCCCAGCTAAACCAAGTCTACCTATTGTAAATACTCAGTTACACCCACCTAGATCACTGGATGAAAACATACGCTCTCCTCTCACACTAGAAGAAGCTCTTGAATTTAAGAATCGGACAGAGGAAGATGTGATTAACAACTTCATTAATAGATTATTTTCCATGAAAAATCTGACATGTCATGTATTAAAAGACATTCTCGATAATGAAGCATAGGGATATCCCTCGAGGGATGCAGACAATCAACATATACCCACAACTATTGTTTATAACATCAAGTTAATTGAGATTGAACTAGGTAAAATGCTTAACATTAACAGTAACTTGGACATTCATCAACAAAAAAGGCTTATTCAAGTAATTCAGAAATATAAAAAAACTTTTGCCCTGGAATACCCAAATATGAAAGGTATAGATCCCAAACTTTGTACCCATTATATCTACATTGAGAAGGATCCTTGCACCATTCAAAAGCCTTAGAGAAGGTTCAATCTTCACCTCAGAGATATTGTGAAAGAGGAACTACAAAAGTTGTTGGATGTAAATTTTATTTATCCTATCTCAGATAGTCATTGGGTCTCCCCATTGGTAGTCATTCCCAAGAAAAATGGGAAATGGCGAATTTGCATGGACTATAGAGAATTGAATAATGCCACCTAGAAGGACCATTTCCATCTTTCGTTCATTGATCAAGTTCTCGACACCTTAGCACAGAAATAATTTTTTTCCTTCCTCAGTGGCTTCAACAGCTATAATTAGGTCTAGATCGCCCCTGAAGAGCAAGACAAAACCACATTTACCTACCTTTGGGGTACATTTGCATACAAAATTTTACCCTTTGGGTTATGCAATTCCCCAACCACATTTCAGAGATAAATATTGAGCAATTTTTTTTTATTTGATCAACAAAGGACTTGAAATTTATATGGATGATTTCACCCCCTATGGAAGTGATTTTGAGAAGGGATTATGAAATCTAAAAAAGTTACTTGAACGATGCATTTCCACTAAGTTATGCTTAATCAATGTAAAGTGTCACATGATGATGACCGAAGGTGTGGCTTTGGGACACTACATCTTTGCGGTAGGAATATAGGTAGATCTAGAAAAAATGGAGGTAATTCTTATGCTACCCACACCCAACACCCAGACTGAGGTATGTAGTTTCATTGGATATGCAGGGTACCACCACAAATTTATTGAGAACTTTTCAAAAATTGTTGCACCTTTGCATTTCTTAACTGGTAATGTTGAATGTAATTAGTCTGACAAATGTGATGTTTCCTTTGTAGATCTGAAGAAGTTGATTTCAACTGCATCAGTATTACGAGGACCAAACTGGGAGTTACCTTTCCATATCTCTACAAACGCATCAGACATAGCTATAGTTGTTTTACTTGGAAAATAATAGGTTATGAAGCCCTACCCTATCTATTATATTAAAAAAAACCTTACCCCTACTGAGTTAAATTACACAGTAACAAAAAAAGAATTTCTAGCTATTATACATGCTATCATAAAGTTTAGACATTATATAATAGGTTATCCATTCTTTCTATATATAGACCACTATGGCATCAGGTACTTGGCCAATAAACCAATTACTAATGGGCGCATAACTCAATGGTAATTGTTACTGCAGGAGTTTGATATCACCATAAAGGACTAGCCAGGAAAAGAAAATCATGTTGCAGACTTCCTGTCTCGGGTACCTAATACAAATGATCTGTTATCACTAGATGATCAGTTTCCAAATGAGCATATGTTAGATGTAACAATTAAGGAACCTTGGTATGCAGATGTAGCAAATTATCTAGTAGTCAGGAAATTACCAGCCCATCTATCGCCCAAGAAAAGGAAGTTGATTGTCCAACACAGTGGCCAATTTTCATGGATTGGCAAGTATCTTTTCCATATTAGATCTGATTTACAGATTTGAAGGTTCATTCGAAAAGATGAGCTCTATGACATCCTAAAACCCTGTTACAACGAGGCTTGTGGCAGACATTTCACAGACCAGAGAATCGGACATAACATCCTTTGGATGGGATATTACTAACCCACCATATTGGAAGATGCCAAGAAATATGTTCAGGCCTATGACAGTTGTTGGAGTATGGGTCTTCCTGGTCAGACTGATGAAATGTCACTACAGTCACAGTTGGTGGTGGAACCCTTTGAAATATGGGCGCTTGACTTTGTTGGGCCCTTTAATCTGTCATCAAATCAAAAGGTCTATATACTGGTTGCCATGGACTATGTAATTAAATGGGTAGAAACAATAGCCTTTCCATGGGCCACAAAAGAAATAATTATTAATCACCCTTTTGAATTGTTTGTACAATATGAGTTACCAAGCGAGGTGATAACTGATGGAGGAGCATAGTTTACAGGACATAAAATTTCAGCCATCTTGTGAAATCATCACATCAAACGTCGAGTTATCTCTCTATATCACCCACAAGAAAATGGATAGGTAGAGAGCACCAACAAAGTCATAGAATAAATCTTGACTAAGGCAGTCTCATCAAATTGATGGAACTGCGTAGCTAAACTTCGAGAAGCCTTGTGGACCTATCGCACAAAATGGAGCAATACTACTAGATACTCTCCCTACCAACTTGTTTTTGGAAAATAGCCAATCTTCCAAATATATTTTGAGATAAAGACTCTTAGGACAACCCAGGAGGTTGGAATGGATCTTACAGAAGCCCAAACACAATGACCTTAGCAATTAAACGAGCTACATGAAGCACTCTTACTTTCCCTGTAGTGTACAACAATTATTCAATAGCAGAGGGACAAGTTACATGATAGGATTATTAAAAAGAAAACATTTTAGAAAGGTGATTGGGCACTCCTCTATGACTCCAAATTTTAGGAATTCCCAAGGGAACTTTAGACAAGGCGCCTCAGACATTATGAGATTCAAGAAGTGCATACTAATGGCACTGTTGTAACTTATATTGTCTTTTTATCTTTATTTATCAATTAAATCACTACAGGGGTTCAACCTCAATGAAGCTCCCTTATTTTCTTTACCCTTGAAAAGTCTAAAAGAAATGAAGTATTTCATTTATTATATATTGAAATCAAAAAGAAAAAGTGTAAAAGAATCAGCCTTGGGTTGCTATGCGATCAAATCAAATCGCAATATAAATAGTTATATGGAGCGAGCCCCGTTATACATATATGTGTGTTAGCAATGCGATCAAATCACAATCGTAAAATGTAGTGGATAGTTATTTTATTACCACGGGAATCAATGATTGCTAATTGTGATGAGCAGTTAATAAAGTGATGAACAAGTAGACCCAAAACATATATATATGTTATGTTGTAAAGTTCTGGCGGTTCCTCTGTATAGTAAGGCCTCTCATAAACATGCATATGGGTTCCGCCGATTGCGATTTGCGATGATGGACCGGAAAAGATATATATTGCATTTATAATGTTAGTAGGTCTGAAATAACACAGAGCACCTATTTTATATGTATGTGATCCCACCGATTGCGATCTGCAATAAGGGTTCAAACTTGAATATATATATATATAATATATATATATATATATATATATATATATATTATATATAATATATATATATATATTATATATATATATATATATATATATATATATAATGTTGTTTTAATAACTTCGGCGAGTCTGGAAAGCATTTTATGCATATATGTTGGTTCGTTTGCCAATTGTGATGAGCAATGGAGATTTTGGACCCAACAGTTTATATATTACATTTAATACTCTGCCGCATCTGTCATATCGCAAGTTGTAAAGGATTGGATTAATACACCACTGAAAAGGGCCAATTGCGATTTGCGAAGGGAAGTTAATGTGACAATGAATGGGTGGAACCGATGGATTTATTAGATAGAGTTAATTCTTTTTAGTTCCACTTTTTCATGCTTTGCATTAATTTTGTTGTGTAAAGGGGAAAAATTAGTATTAGAGTTGAATCTAATGTAGAAGGAAATTGGTGTTTTTTTCTTTGTATTTTGGCCAATCAAAATGCCTAATACATATGTGAGCCTAGAATATGGCTAACACAGTTTATTACGGCTAAAATGGATTAAACATTATTAAGGCATATACAGAAGAACTCAAGAGCCGATTAATAGAGCCAAACAGCCAGTAGTCATTGTCATTTTATGTTCAGTTATTTTCAGTTATTTTATGTTCTTTGCGATGCCTTTACCCATTCTGTAATATTTTGTAATAATTATTACTTCAGATAGTTAGAGAAACAATTTTAATAGTTTGATAGTTTCCGAGATTAGTAACTATTTCACAATGTATAGAAAAAAGGAAAATTTACAAAGAAGGGGTTGGAATTTTGGAGAACCTGGAGACTAAGCTATTATACTCCTGATATAGTTGTTGATTAATGAAAGAATCAGAAGTTTCCATGAATTGTTGAGTATAATTTTGTAACTTATTTGTCATGTGTCATCTTATGTTTTATTCTTTCAAGTATAGAAATGAAGTTGCAAGTCTTTATTTTCTTATGTAGATAAAGTTAAAATTCCTTAAAAGAGCGCTCCTATACTTGAAGTTTTCACCTTCCTTTCTAAGTTATAGGTAACAGTTACTATGTAAGGCAGCATATTATCTTCAACTTCTCCAAGGGTCGCAGATAATAGTTTTTGTGTCAAGCAACATATTGTCTATGATTCAGTTCTCATTTTCATAATTCTTCTACGTGACGGATAGTAGGTTCTATTTTAAGCAGCATATTATCTTTAACTTCTCGTTCAAGCTTTCTTCATTCTTCATTTATATCTAGAAACAAATGACATTCTAATCTTTTCCAGTCACATATGTATTAAGGGTTAAATACCAAGTTTTCCAGGTCCTTCATTTGAGAACATAGCACATAATTAAGTGACAAATAAGTGATAGTAATTACAAACATTAATCTTAAGCACAATTTCCCCACAACCAAGAAATTGGTTTCTTAAGGTACAACAGGCACCATAGCTTTAAATACCATTAACGGGTCTGATGATCCCTTTCTAGTGAATGGACATTGATTACGACTTTAGCACCAACAACTCACAAAGGAATATTGCTACCAGCAGGTAAGTAATGATCCTAGCCTCTAAATCATAGTTGTAGGGGATGGTAACTCGACAACTTCATTTTCATGAAAAAATTGTTTTCTTCTAATATTGTAAATCATGTACATATTTTCTTTTTAAAATGGTTGAGGAATTTTATTCTTTTTTCTCATTTAGTACGCTGGAATTTTGATACAAACATTGTTTACAATCGATCATTTTTCCTTAAAAGCACAGTTTTTGTTCCTTCATCACATTTTATGATCCCTTCTCGAGGGAACATTTATTGAGCTATTTCCAATGAAACAAATGTTGTTCCCTTTTCAAAGAAACAATTGTTGTTCCCCTCTCGAAGAAAATTTTTTTGTTCACTTCTCGAAGAAACAATTTCTATTCCCTTCTCAAATTATTGTTCCCTTCTTGAAGAAATAGTTGTTTTCCTTTCTCGAAGAAAAAAATTTTGTTCCCTTCTCGAAGAAACAATTGTTGTTCCCTTTTCCAAAGAGAATTTATCGTCCCCTCTGTGAATGAAACATTTGGTGTCCCCTTTAACTAAAAAGAACAAATTGTTGATCCATCACTATGAATGATGGTTGTTCTCATTACTATCATTCCATGCCGATTATTCCTTTTGGTTATGAGTTCAATATAAATATTTAAAAGCAGTAATCTCTAAATCATCATGATTCTTACCCTTTTTGGTATATATATATTATAATATAATATATATAATAATTATATTATAATATATATATATATATATATGAAATCTGACATACTCTATCTATGGATATTCCTGCTTATGTCTATTTTCGGATACATTACAATTTTTTCATGATCTATGCCCACCATACTAGATTTTCTTTTATTACACATTCAAATGCTAATTTCCTCAATAAATATGATGGAGAATCTAAGGCATATTTATCCTTGGCATTGTTTTTACTTTTTACACCATCATGGAATCTTAAGGAGTTGATGAGCCTCCCCTAACTTCTAAACAAAAAAGAGAAGAAATGCAACAATAACAAATTAAGCTAAACTAGTGATAGGGGGTTTGATCATGAGCCAGCCTACCATGATCATAGGAAAGTAACATAAGTGACATTCCTAGTATGGCTACCACACCAGGGTAATAGCCTTGTGACACTAAATATTTCCAAGGATAGGAGGTCTCATCACGAGCCGGCTTGTTCACTTTGTTATGATTTGGTGAGTGGCATTGTCATTATCTGGTCATCACACCAGAACAATGTCCTTTTTAAAAGGGAAATCATTTTTTAAGTTCAGGATACTAGCTCATTTGTGGGTTAAAAGGAAACCCTGTCAAGCCTATAGACACCTACTTGTAGTAGTGGCTATGCCTATGGTATTGAAGTATACTTTGAATTTGCCAAATTTTTATTATGTCCTTAATTTTTCTTTGCTAAATAAAAGGGGAGAAAACACCTTTGAATTGTGATTACATCCTTAGTAACTAGTATGGGTGGCTTATGTCTATTACATGACTCACGTCAAGATTATTCGATCATCCAATGTCAATAGTCATAAATGTAAAACAACGCATCATCATATTTTCTCGTACATACTCCAAAAAGGTAAATCTATTTCCATGGTGTAAATTGTGTATGCTTTATATCTCATGATCCTCTCTGACCAATCGAACATGACAATTCATTTATTACATTCAATTCTAACTCCCTGACTATTCTAACCACTTTTTGTTGTAATAATGATGTTGCATGCTCTCTTTCCCGCCCACATGCTTCACAAGTCGTGGCCACCATTTTTTTCATTAAAGGGGGATAGTCATACAATATTTTGATGTGAAGGCACACAATTAAGGAACAACCGCCATACTTGTTGATATGATAGGATATTATTACCAAGAATCTATACTTAATGTCTGTTCTTTATAATCCTACATGAAATTTATGTTGTTTCATTATGAGATTTGTGGGATCCAATATTGCATGCAAGTTTTCATATCGCCCTCAGGAAATAGTAGATATTGGTGGAACTTCTATTCGCAATGAGCCCACGCTATTACAAATCAACATGCAAGCCCAAGATACCTTAGAATGTGCAGGATGGGCATAATATCTTACTCAGCTGCAAGGTTTAACGATGATATTGCTCTGGAATTACTATAGAAATTACATAATGAGAGAAAAATTGTGATAGGCATGACCATAGCAGTAACTAAAGCCATTCTCATAGAAGTGACAGGCCTCCCCATAGAAGGCATAAATTGGGTCGAAAAGCACATGGTATTCCATGAAGTTTTAGAATTTTTCAAAGATCCTAGTGAGGAGTTAGTGTGGAAAGGCAAAGGTATATGTCCTACATCCCTGAGTGAACCATGGCGTGAATTGGAAAAAGTCATTTAGAAATATATCACATGTGATGGTCACCATGACGTGGTAAGACCTCGACGCCTTAAGTTGTTAAATGCATTAAAGCAGAAAATAGTAATTAATTTTCCATTTTCCCTGAATATGTTATTACATGAAGTTGCTAATAGACCAAGGAAGTCCTGGAACCCACAAAGCCACAATCAGTGATCATGGTCTAATTAAATTAGTGGTCATCAAGATAATAAATCAGTTACAGTTAATCTGGGACAATTTTACAAGCTCTAATGCACTACCCCTGAAAGGAATTCCTGAAAACACCCAGCCTGAGGAAGAACGTCAGACCATGGAGATACAAGCCCCAGAAAGGGGACGAAAAGGGAAAGCCCCTATTTTGACATCTATTCCTGTTAAATAAAAATTGTCTGAGTGAACTACTCAACGAAGAAGAATTAATTTATCCATAGATGAGGTGGGACCATCAAATGGATCTCATGATAACCAACAAGTTTCTTTTCCTCGGGATTATGAAGAAGGGGTGACTTGAGTCTTAGAAAAACTGGGAACTCTCTTTGAGGATCTGGGCTAATTTGAAAATTTACAAGAACATAATATTATCCCTTCCACTTCTCCTCATAGTTCTCACCATAAAAAGACATTACCCTCCTTCGAAAATGATAGAGAAATGAAAGAATTAGAAGGGCAGGATTTTTCTCTAGCTAAAATCTAGGAGCCTAAGGCTAATTCAAGGGATATAGCCTCACTTGAACCAAACCCTGATAATGATGAAGAGCCAGAACCTAATTTTAGAGATACGGCCTTACTGAACCAAACCCTTACAATGTTAATGAGTCAGAAGCCAATTCAAGAGACATAGTCTTACTTGAACGTGATCTTGATGATTTTGAAACTGCCCCCATTTTTTAGAATGTGATTGTTGGAGCTTCTTCCCTAGTAAAGAACCATACTGTAAGAGTAAAGAGGTGAGATGATAATAGGTTGGAATTGATGGATAAAGAAAATAAGAAGTTGAAAATAAAATTTAAGCAGCTTAGAAAATGGCTAAGAGACTCTACAAAAATTCATAGGAAAGAAATGGAGTCGAAATTAATCAGAACCCAGAGTCAGAATTCTCTTAATTCCACTGGGAGTCAAACAAAAAACATTAGTACCTTCCCGGTAAGGACTCAGATTGAGGATATCTGTACTATTTCAATAGAAACTAAACAGATTTATGTTCTTATGTCGAATTGATATAAATAGCCACTCAGACAGATCTACACACAAATCTTTGTGTCCTCATGTCAACTGTAGAAGAAGTCGTTCAAACAGACCTTTTTGTTCCTGTGGTAACATTAGAAGTAGCCATTCAAACAAAGTAAATAGAAACTGGTAGTAAGACTACTTAGATTGAGGATGTATCTCCTTATACCCCCTTGGTAGTAGAGGCTATTATTCAAAACTGACTGAATTACAACAAGTACTATTGCAACATCAACAAGAAGTTTTCCTTTGAAGAAATATCAGGAGTTAATGAAATTTTTTTATGAATTGACCACAAAAGAGGATGAAACCTATGCTAACCTTAGAGTATGATGGAAGAAAGTGGAGGAACTACAAGGACAGTATCAAAAATTTGTGGAACAAGTGATTTTTTTTTTTTTTTGTTTATTCAAATGTACTAGCTTGTAGGTCTCTTGCTACGAACTATGGACTTTTTCTGCTTGAAGGATATTTACTGTTAAAAGTTAAGGCCATTAGAGTTGGTTAGTCCTCTGAGTTTAAATATTCTCCTTATTTTATTAAATGTTGTCAAACATAGACTGAGGATGCAAAAATTTTCCTAAATGAATTATATTTGCAAATTTTTTTCTTGGAAGATAACAAGGATGCCAATTCGAGCCCCTTCCTCAGGGATATCTAGTTCTAGGCTTTCCTCTACTTCACTAAACACCATCTCAAATGGGCTAAGTCTCATGATAATTTCCAAAGGAGAGAAAGTGTGCTAGATCTTTGGGTAAGAGTTGAACCTACACTACCCCTACAACTCTGGGTACAACATAAGAGATTTATGGAAAATGTAGTTGTGTCCACCTTGGTCCCCATCCACACAGACACTATCAAGTTGAGTTTGGAATATTTTGAAGAAATTAGAGAAGTATCTCTCCTGGCTACATAGCAAAGATGGACAACATCTCCCAACAGTGTCATCAATCAAGAACCTTTTGTTTATAGGAACATCACTGCAAATGGATCTAGATTCTCCCGTTATGGTAACCTTGTCCTAATTAGTGAGGGTCCTACTTCGATTGGATGTCACCATAAAATCCCTATCATTCGATATCCTCCTGATGGGTATCAGTGTAATTATTAACTATCAAAACATCATAAGGCTAAGCCTTCACAGTACTTAAAAGAAAAAATGGTTTCTAGGTATATAAGGAAGAAACATATTCTGCCTATTCTCTGACTCAGTTGCATCTTAATTATCTTATTGCATGAGGACATGCAAAAAGGTAAGATGGGGAGTATGTTGGGTTGTGAAAAAGGTATGTTTTTCCTCCTCATTTGCTTAATTAATCATATGGTTTTCCTTGAATTTACTCTCATCTTGAGCACATTCTCAAAGAAATACCATGAAAAGAAAATAGAAAGTAGTGTTGGAAAAATTACATGCTTTTAGTATCAAAAGCATAAGTTTCTGCTTGTTTATATGTAGGTTTACTGGATTGGACAACTTTTGTTCCTTTCGTATAAGACAACGGTGCCAAGAAATGGAGAAATCGTTGGTTACAGTTGCGTGAGCCATGCTAAAGGCGGAGGAAAAATACGGGATTGATGTGGAAATGAAATTGTTCAGCTGATCAATCTTGAGGATCTTCGGATCCTTAGGATAAGATCTAATTTTGCTAGTAGTTCATAGGATATATAATGATAGTAAATAAAAATTAAAGTAACTTTGCAACTTTGTAATTTGTAAAATTCCAACAAGACTGCGAATGCAGATTGAACTTTAAGGAGTCGAAGTGACTTTTTAATTCTTTTAATAGTTAATGAAAGACTAGAAGTTTTCCATTAAATCTATGTATTGAGTTTCGATGGCAGCTTTCTTCTAGAGGCTTTGGGGCTAGTCGCTGGATGATCCATTGCTCCTTGTATTATGCTATTTACATTTTAGTGTCAATATTTACGTTGTTGTTTCTTCTCTAGGTTGAGTTAGAGTAAATCATATAGCTAAGTTAATATCGTTTTTATTTACAGAAAGTAAGTTTGTATATGATTGATGTTCCCTCTTATTATATGCTTTCTTCAATTGCCTCTGGCTTTGAATATTCTTCGTAATTAGTATGACTTTAAAAGTCTCCTTTAATGCGTGTGGGTTTCTTTATTCAGGTTGATTTCCTCTATTGTATTAGGACATTAGGTTAAGATCTTTGTTTTAAAATAGTTTGTAAGTTATTTATCTTTCCGATTTCAAATTATAGAATAGTTCTTGTTCTGCATTTCCAAGAGTTAATGAGATGTTAAGCGATTGTTCATTTCTGCAACAATTAGTTAGGATTAACTCCCTGCATTTCAATCTCTAATTGTTATCGCACAAACAATTCTTACATCCTTGAAATAGATAAACGAATCCCAGATTGACATATTAATGTAGGATTAAGGTTGATTTATAAATTCATCTTAGTGCACCAACAACAAGACAACCTTTTTCCTTCATAACTCCCTCATTTTACATTTCTTTTCTCCAATAATATCACACATTTAATATTGGTTGGATCTTGCATTAAGAATGACTTTTTTGATAAAAAATTAATAAAACTATATGCAATGGTGTGCTTTGGATGGATGATTTTTGCCTTGCACGTCCAATGAAAGGCTATTTTATTTTTATGTTAGGAGAGAAGATGTATAATTTCCTGGTAACAACTACTTGTATAAAGGCTTTTCATTTGGCAAGAATTGTTGTCGAACATTTCATTAGCAATGGACCACTCATATGGAAATAAAAACCATTATGAAATTTTTCTACAACCCTTTACATGGAGAATAGAAGAAACAATGTTGCATTATTTTTTGTTAGTAGCATCACAAAGAAAATCTGTAGATATTTTTTCTTTTGTTAATGCAAGAGTCGATCCTTCAATTCCATTAAAACTTAAAATATCTCACATAGTATACACCATTCCAAAAGGAATTGAGGGCCATAGACCAATCAATCTCTACTATCCAATGGCCCTGAGCTAAAGGCTTAACCTACATTGTCCACAAAACTGTCAATTCCACAAGAAGTAAACAAATTTGCCCATAAAATTAGGAGGTGGACCCGGTGATGAAATAGGGAAGCTCCTAAACAGATTTCGGGTCCGGAAGGGGGAGAAAACTCTCAAGCATCCGAAGCACATGAACGCCACCAATGTCCATCCAAACAAGTAACCTGCATAGAAGAAATTTTACCTTGATACATGCGACTATCTATGACCGTAGATCCTCCCTGCTAGATCCTACGGTGGAGGATCATATCGCACTACCAAGATGCCCACAAGATACTCACCCGATGGCCACCCTGGACCCATAAACAAGCCCGCTCATTCCTAACCCTAGATCTATTCTGCAAGATCCTACGACCAAGGACCATATCACAAGATCCTAACCCACCGAAGAATAATGGACGATGACAGTGGTATTTCAACTCCGTACCCTACCACGTGTAGCGCGGTGAGTGGAATTGCTCCCAACTCCACAATACTGCTTCCTATGCAAACGACGTGTGATGGACACCAAACCACTTCCCGGGCTGAAAAGAAACTTGAAAAAGGAAAACGGGGGGATACAGGCTACTGTGAAAGCTGGAGATTTGGTCCCTTTCCACATCCCTCCTCCATGGGCTAAGAAACCAGTGACTATTAAGAACCCAGCTATTCAACCCACCATTCACAGAATTGTATCTGCACTTCAACCTCCATATGACACTTTTGAGACTATATTGTCGAAGGCTAGGGAGGCCAACAATAACCTTCATACCCATAATGATCTTATTTTGGAGATAAAATTGCATAAATATACCAAATCAACATGACACTACCCCTGTGTCTTTGTGTCGAAACACCATTATATCCACGTCTGCCTGGTCGTGAAATTGTGTCTTCAATCTAGACAGAGGCAACTCAGGCCACTTCAGCACCACCCTACTTTTAGTACTGAGTACTCCTTAATTAGCCAAAATGTCTACCAATTCGTTAGCTATTCTTCTCGCATGGTTAAAACTTACCGTGCGGGCACCCTAGAGATGAAGCTGGATTCTCTGAAAGACCTGTAGTAGTCTCCAATGTATATAGAATTTTTCTGACTTTGTGCCATAGCTTATTCTTTTAACCGAGTTTATGATTAACTCAGAGTCCACCTCGACTATAACATTCTCTATATTTTCCGTTTTCAGAATTTCTAAACATTTCTCAAGAGCCAGAAGTTTTTCCAAATCGTTAGTGGCTCTTCCCAAATGACAATGGAAAATGTAAGGGAGACTGCCATTATCATCCCTAAGTACCCGACCACAACCCGCAATACCCAGGTTATCTTTCAATGCTCCATCAATGTTGAATTTCAAAAACCCCTGAGGGGGGGGGGATACCAATAATCTAGTTTAGAGTCCATCCTCAAAACATTTCTATCTAGGCCTTGTGGAATAAAGCCCTGCATACCTAACTTAAGGAGAATCTACATTTCAGCAACAGAGGGAGGAATCTTAGGCACTGTATGCACAATGGTTCTTATAGTCTCCTTCAATTTTCTTGAGATTTGTTCTAGTAGGCGTTGAGAGCAACTTTTTACATTTTTGTAGATTCTATTGTTTCTTTCTTTCTAGAGTGTCCATATTATGAAACCTGGTGTTAAAGCCCAGGCTGAGGCAAGAAGTTCCAAATCAAAGAAGTTGTGTCTCCAATTGATAAGGGTCTTAATGATGCTTCCTTTGTCCCTGTCTGTCTATTGGAAGATAGAGGCAAAAGCATCCTGTTAGGTTCCTATACCAATAGGTTTCATTTTTCATGATTGACTGGAGAAGTGCCAAATATGTTCATCCTTTCCATGTTGCAAAGGTTTCCACATTTGAAGACAAATGAAGAAAATTAAAAAATGAAAAGAGGGTATGCCCTAAAAGAAAAATCAAAGGGCAAAAAGAAGGAAATGGTCAAGAGAAAAATGAAAGAAATGAACCCCAAACCAAAAGACCAGGAAAGTGTGCTAGTTCAAATGCCACTACTGTTCCATTTTTGAAGAATTTCACTATGTACAGTTGCTTGACTCTTATCATGGTTCATGAATGGCCAAACAATTTAATCTTGGCCAAGTTCATATTTGAATTTACTTGTCTTAGAATAGAGAATAAAGGTTTTTCCAAACAGTTTAGGCGTGGCAGATGAGTAATGAGGTAGAGAAGCAAAGGAGCTCAACAGCTAAATTTGAGCCCTTGAAAGAGGTAAGGGTAGATTTAGATAGGATGGAAGCTAAAATAAAAGAAGAGAATCAGGGTTTGCTAGCTTAAATGCACCCAATGAAAATGAAGAAAAAATGTTAGGAGTAATAGGATGGGTAGGTAGTTTTGATGTTGCAGAAGCAGTTGCATGAGTGATCTTCTTTCTCAAAGATAGTTCATATCTTATGAATATCATAAATATAATGGCAAAGTGTGGTGAAAAATAAGAGGTTTCATGTATAACTCTCCCTCATTCCCCTCACAACAATCACTTACTAACATCCCCCCAGGATATTGAGATCTACTCAAAGTCCCTAGACCACTCCATTTTAGGTGAAAGTTTCAGCAAAATGATGTTTTCTCCATGGGCCAAGAAGCCACATTTCTTGTGTAAAATAATTATCTTCTATTAAGCCTAAAATATTCAACTCTTCTACTAAAAACCCTCTCATTTCCCTAAGCCTAAGTTCCTAACTCTACAAACTTAGCACTTCCCTTCTAAACACATATTAACATACTAATCCTATTATATTAAATCCCTAACAAAACCCCTTTCCCGTATTATGTAAATACATAAAAACCCTGAAATTCTTTAATATCCCTACCCTTGGCTAAAGTTATGGCCATATTTTAATTTTTTTCGAGAGTTATTGGTCCATCCGGGGCCAATAACAACCCTCCACGCGCTCCATCGGGATTTGTTTAACATTTGGTTAAACAAATAACCAAAGCTACCAACATAAACCGTATAATAACCCTGATAACCAAAGTTTTAAACCCCGTTAACATTACAAAATGTTGATTTATGTGGTGGGACCCGTGCCATAGCCACCCACCAGCTTCATTCATCGCCCACCATTCGATCGTCGCGCACAAATCTGACGGCCCACATACATATTAGAACCCTTCTGATTTCCAAACAATAGCGTCTAGGGGATGGGCGGTGTTGTCGCCGTACAGAAGACAGGTGGAAAGTTGCCATTGTGATCAGAGCCCCCCCATCCAATACCACCCTGGCCCAAAGGCGGTGCAGGGAATATCTCTTACCACCCCGCTACCTCCCTGCTGACGTCACCCTTGCATCATCAGCTACTGTCGCACCCATGTCAGTGCCATGTCACTGTCGTGTTGCCCGCTTACATCGCCACCTCTTTGCTGCTATGTCACTGCCATGTCAACCCGCTATGTGACAAGAATTCACGTCATGCTAACGTCACCCAACAAAAGCACGCCAAAAACCCGCCAAAATCATTTTTTTGTTAAAAAGGTGTAAAATGTTGTTTTTTGTTCATTTTCCTTTGTTTCTTCTGCACAACCTTTGCATGCTTTTTCACGTTCAAAGTAGCATTTCCACTACACAGTCCGCCACCCAGAGAAATCGACTCCACAGCTTGGCCCCTCAGCCCGGTCTGCCACCTACATAATTCGGTCTACGATTACCGGAGAAAATCCACAGATTTATTGCTATCCCTATTTTACTTACATAGACCCAAAATTCCAATTTCAAAACCTCATAATTGAGCCATGGAAGCTCCAGTGGCCCTGAATGTTACGCCTCTTAATGCACCACATAAGGAATTGGAGTGGTTGCCCTTAGCTAATAAGGATTTTCAAATCCAGGACTTAGTTGGTGACAGAAACCATATCCAAGCATTCTGTGAACTCAGTAATAGTTAGCTAAGCAAAAATGATTTCTATGGGATATGGGAATCAAATCTACCCATGTACTACCTCCCCTCTGTCAATGTTTTCCCTGAGATAATTCACCTCTGTTGTGACAACTATGAACCAACCCAAAGGGCAGTCAAAACTCCATCTGGAACTACCCTCTTTCATATAACTCCTGAGTCCATAAATCAAGTGCTAAACTTCAAACCAATTTACATTCTGTTTCCTCTTACTATGAAATTATTTCTTGAAGAGGGCAGGGCCCCAAATTGTCCAGTGCAGAGATAGCTCGAATTACCTAAGAATTTATGAGATCAGATCACCAACCTACAAAGCCACCTCCTTTTCACCATGTATGGTTCAATGAAGTGGGTAAATTACTTGTTGATATGATATATTATATTTTGGGGTTCAAGACAAGTGAATATGTTGATGAGACTGTGTTAGTTTTATTGTCCATATTCACTCTAGGGCAGCCCCCTGCTGTCAAATACAACTATGCTAAATTCATTGCCAACAAGATCCATGCCCAGCTCTTGAATCTAGACAAGGAGGGAGTCTTCAAGTATTCATCCTCCATCTATCATCTGTTCATGTATTATTAGCCAGACAGTTTCCAATTTCCCATCAGAAAATTGGACTCTAAAGGAGAAAAGAGGTCTGTGATTTTTTGGACGTCAGTCTTCCATGAAGTCCACAACTCTCCTTACTCTTACTGTGAATTTATTGACATGTTCATATATCCAGTCTCTTCTCTATTGATGAGAACTCCTCCTCCTAGTTTGTCTTATGATATGCAGAAAATATTACAGCTCTCCAAAAGCTACAAAATAGGTGACTGGTACTTGTACCAGAATCACACTAAGATCAGGATATATGGCTGTGAGCTGTGCCCCTACAAGCTGCCAAAATATGTACCAATGGGACTGTTTGCCTTGGAATATTTCAAGCAATTTATCAATTCATATTTGACTCATTTTCATAGCACCAAGAAAAGGGCTCAGTTGAAATTGAGAGACTAGTTAGGCCCCTATGTCATGAACAAAAAAGAAGGATGGCAAGATGCTAACAAGATATTAGGTGAAAAATTCAGATTAAAAAGCAGCTTTTTATGGGTACCCTATGACCCAAATGGCTTTATCAACGCAAGAAAAATAAAATATAGGCTGTCAGCCTATGAACATTGCAAGATCCTTGAAATAGAACAATTTTCCAACTGAGATGAGTGGATAGAAGGCACACTAATTAAACAGCTCACTGAGGAAGAGAAAATGGAACAAACTATGAAAAATATTGAAAATACTCTTGACCTAGATTATTTTGAACAGGTGTCATTCAAAGTGCCACAACAAACTAGGGTAAGCACATCAACTGATAGAACTTCATAGCAACCGGCCCAAGAAAGCACTACACCAACCGCTAGAACAACAAAGGGTAAAGAGGTGCTGGACTTAGAGCAGCACATGATGACAGATCCACCAACAAAATCAAAGGAACAAGGTCAAGGGAAAGCCCCTTCACTGCAGACAAAGGCACCAGAGGTACCAGCATTATAGACTCCTCTCAATGAGGAAAGAAGCAAGAAACAAGATACAGAAGAGACCAAACCTGCAAGTGGATCAAAAAAGCAGCCAGAGGCCAAAAGGAAAAGAGTAGATCCTCTACTTGAAGAGGAAATTGTTGAAGAAATCACAGAAAGCCCAAGAGAGGAGAGGGAAACCAGCCAACAGATATCCACCAACTCTCACAGGCAGGAAATGGAGAGGCAACATAGTATGGAAGTTTCCTCCTCAAGGCCACAAAGTAAGCAACGTTCTGATATTAAAAGAACATTCATGGACATTAAGGCCTAGAATGAGCCATTGATACTACATATTTATGATCAATTTCTCAAAATAACACCCTCCAATCAGCAAATACTAATGGCTGCATATGACATTAAGGAGGAAAAAATGATCTTAAGTCATTTTAGACGTAAAGTTCAGCAACCATAGTCAATAGCTGATTATATAAGAAAAAATTTAGAGGTCCTTTCTAAAGACAAACACCCAATGGACTAGATTGAGCTACACAAACAGAAAGGTGAAATGGCTTACTCTACATTGGCAGATAAGGCAATGCTAGCCCACAAATTGCAAGATTCATTAAGCAATATATCTGCCCAATTGGATTTGGAAAAATTATCTTCTTTAGTAAAAGACAACAGAATAAAGACCTTATAACAAATTATTATTGAGCTGGGACATGGTCCCAAGGATGCCAAGGGCATCAAAGCACTCATAAAGAAAAAGGAAGAAGATATTGCTACACTTAGGAAGCAATTGAAACTGCCTGTTACCATGCACCCACAAACTACAAAACTTGCACAAGAAAAGGCAGAAGAAGACATAATGGATTTGTTGATGAAGTTGAATCAAAGGCTAACTGAAACGGAGAAAGAATTGGAGAAAGTATTGCAAGCCAAGCAGGGAGAGTCAACCTCCTAGCCACCTAAAACAGCTCCAACAGTTACCACTGCTCCCCCCACAGTCACAGCAGTGATCTCTCCCACTATCCCAGCATCAACAGTAGGTACATCAGCCACAGATACCTCAGCAGCAGCAACAACAACACTACCAGATACCAGCATAAGCATGGAAGAGATGATGAAGGCAATAAAGGAGTTAGAACTCCAAATGGCAGAGCTAAAGGAAGCGAAAGAAAAACTGGCCAAGTTAGAGGTAAGCTATGATAAATCTAAAATAACTGTGGCAGAAAAACCAAGAGAGCTAAAGGCCTTGGAAAACAAGTTAAAATCCTCGGAGAAAGATCTTAATCTTCATAAACCTCTATCAGAAATC
Source organism: Pinus taeda (assembly GCA_000404065.3). Taxonomy (NCBI): domain Eukaryota; kingdom Viridiplantae; phylum Streptophyta; class Pinopsida; order Pinales; family Pinaceae; genus Pinus; species Pinus taeda. The sequence continues at coordinate 215,142 of APFE030155766.1, forward strand.
AAAACAATTTTGTGGACTAAAATTGGCCAATCCATCACTGATCAATGGAGATCAATACAGACTATCCATGAGCAAATTGAATTGATAGAAATAGCCCAAGTAGAGATTCAAAAGGCCAGAGAATCATTGGGAAACATGCTTGAATAGGCCAATAAACTAATTCATTTTTTGAATACTCATACCAAAGAACAACTAGCAGCTTTGGAGATCAGGGACAGAACAGATACTATTTTGACAGTTAAAAAGGTGTTGACCATGAGGAATTTTATACAGAATCTGGAGAGAAAGTGCCAAGAAATGTAGATAGAAATAAATGCCTTTACAGAGAATTTTATAGTCTTGCAGAACAAAGGTTTACCTAGTTTGTTAACCAACAATCAGAGACTATTGAGACATGAACAATATGCTCACAGGGTGAATACATATGTTGCCAATAAGATCACAAAATCATCAAGCACTTCTGAAGACATAGCACCTCCCTCTGGACAGATCTTGTATGACAAGTTGGAGAATCTGTTCTATATCGAACATGAAATAACACATCTTTTTGAAGTCCAGCCCAATTTCTACAGGTATACTGAAGCTAATGAAATATTGATAAAACTATATAGACACCAGTTTCCAATAGACCAATGGTGGCAGAGCATGTTAGAGGTTTTACCAAGGTAATTTTAGTTCTCTTTTTGATCATCTACATGTAATCAAATTCAATACAAGGGCTACATATCATAAAAATGAAAACAACAGAGGAAGGAAGTCACGCCAAAACGCATTAAAGTGGAATTAGGCACAGATGAAAGGGTTAGGGCAGCAACTCAGCAACATCAATAAAAGAAAGACTATCAGCCGACTCACTGGGTGTAAAAGTCAAATGTATCTGATCAATTAAAGCAGCCAACATAGCAGCAATTACTTCTGCATTCATTTCTCTCAGTTTCCAACAGTATTTGTTTCCCTTGTAAAAGTAGATGGATGAAGTTATTGCTTGATATTTTCTTCACAAGATATTTTGTAACACTCTTTTGTATAAATACTTCCCCAAGAGATGTATTCGGGGTTGGTGATTCTCTTTTGGACTACGCTGTAACTCTGAGAATTTTTAATACAAAGGCTATTGAAGTTTACTGTCGCTGCTCTATCTGAATGCGGATTCGATGCCCTCGGTCCTTCTGCAGAATTCTTGTGTCTTTGTATGGATCAATAAGTTATCCTAACCTATATTTTGTATTTCCTGTGTTTGCAAATTTCATACATGTTTCATAATCTTAGTAAAAGGGAAAAAGAATAGCCCAGAATTTGTTTAAATACACTATGTGTTCAATCTCTATTATTACTTATGTTTTCTTCAGAGTTAGCATAAACAGGAACTCTTAGCTGCTCCTGTTTCCACTAATTCTTTCACTTTGAATATTGACAAGGAATTCTTTACTGCTCCTTGGTAATATTCATGCAATTTCCCTCTACCAGCATGATGAAGGGTTCTTGATTTCCCTTCACCCACTGGCTTTCATTCCATCTATTTCTAGATTATAGAATTGTTTCAAGATTGATTATCTTTCTCTATAGTATAACCATCTGTCAAAGAAATAATACTTAGCAGTTCATCCTCACAAACTCCATTTAACCAATGGAATAAACTATTTAGACTTGCATCCCAGTTCTGTTTAAGATCACCATCCAACAAACTTAAAACAAAACCCTGTACATCACAACTAGCCTAAAATACCTCAAAACAAAGCTAAATTATAAAGAGGGAGTCCTCTCTGGATGCAGATTGGCTACAATCTGTGTTCAAAAGATTGGTTTGTGGTTACCTCGGCCGAATTCCCCTTCTGGGGAACAACTTGAGTGATAACATCATTGGCGACTCCACTGGGGAACTGAATTATTGTTTGTTACTGCTGTCTAGTTTATAAAACTACAAATGGAGCCTGAAGTTAGCCAGGTAGCCTTTGAAATTATTTTTTCTATGCAATCACAGGAGTAAATAAAAGCTACTTCATCCTACCTCCAATCTAGTTTTAGGCTTTAAACAGTTGTCTCAACGATTTGATCAGTTTCCTTGTTTCAAACATACCTAGAGGAAAGCCCAACTCCTATATTTCAAACGCTTCCTTCAAAATATTGTCAGAACTTCAAATATTTCCAGAAAATACTAAAAAATACATTTTTAGAAGTTGGCTCCAAAGAAGAAAACTCGTTACACTAGATCAAACCCAGATCCAAATCCTCCAGCTATTTTTCACAATCCTAATTTGATCCCTAAGAGCCTTAGAAAACCAGAGAATCAAGAGAGTTCTGTTGATTCAAATCCTAAAACACCTCAGCAGAAACCTATCCAAACTCAACTTACTGCCAGAAAATCACAAGCCCTTTCTCCTATCGTTGTATCTTCTTCTACTTCACCATCATCACTCTAAAACCTCTTTTCCGCTCCTCCATCCACAACACTTATCTCAGTTGTTATCCCTGTGCTTCCAGCTGTCCCATTTTTACTTGTTAATATGTCAAATCGATATGCTCCCCTACAGTTGCTTACTAATCTAGGGGCTCTGCCTCAAGATTACCAAAGCAAAATCACCTATTTTGATGGTACTGGAACTTACATGACTCAACAACATACCAAGAAGATGACAAACTATATTGAGAATTATGAAATTGATGATGATGATGTTAGGATGAAAATCTTTGTCCAAAGTTTAACTCGCGATGTTAGGGCCTGGTTTAGGGCACTCCCTGCAAATAACATTGCTAATCTTGAAGCCTTTATCAAACTTTCTTGAACAGATGGGAGAAGAAGAAGGATCCTTTACATATCCTATCAGAATATGAAAGCTTGAAAAGAGGCCCATAAGAAACTGTTCAAGACTATTGTGCCAGATTTAATAATGTGTACAATTCCATACCTCAGAATCTTAGACCACCACCAGACTTGGCCTTGATCAAATTCCCTGATGGATTTGACTCGGACATGGCCTACCAGCTCAGGGAGAGAGCTCCTCCAAGCCTAGAAGACATGCAGCGCATAGCTGTAAGTGTTGAAGCCAATCTAATTTCTAAACGAAACCGGGATAGAAATGAAAGGAGAACAACTTTCAAAGAAGAACCATCAGCTTTTGAACAAAAACTAGATGCTACCATAAAAGGAATGGACAAACTTGGGGACAGAGTTGAAACAATTGAGAGGAAATCATCATGGGATGGCCAACCAAGCAACACCGCAAGGAATCCAAATTTTAGGAAAAACCAGACTCTAACACCGGGAAAACCTATCCTGACCAAAACATCAGGCCTCCATTCCAAGAAAACTATGCTGAGGCTTCAACTTCTAGTGAACCCATGGAATATACTCAAATCAATTTGATGGGTCTCAATAGTGGACAAAAATTTTTCCTAACTCAAGAAGATTAAGAGGCTCATACTCTTGGTCAGTTTCAAATGCAATCAGGGGAGTCCTTTGATTTTAAGGAAGGGTATGACACAGCTTTATATGAAGTCCATAAACAGTATAACTTGAGAAGTAGGAGAGTAGATATCGGTGATGACAACAAGCAGAAGGCAATCAAACAACCTACCAAAACCAAACTCAAGAATTCTCATATACAAGCTACTCCTAAACCAATTTCAAATCCAAATACTCTAATCGTTGAAGATGTTTCAGCCAAACAAAAATCAGACCAGCACCCTCCACCTATTTTTCCTCTTGAAGAAATCATAGAGGAACCTTTAGAAAATGGTGTAAAAGTGACTTCAAGTCATAATAATATTCCAGTGAAAGAATCAGTTACAGAAAACGCGGTTGAAAAGGATAACCTTGTTGCTCAAAATGTTAAAATACAAACATAAAAACCTTTAAATTTGGAGACCGAAATAAGCAAGTTAAAAATAGCCATTCCACTGTCTGAATTGGCTAGGCATGAAGTTTTTAGAGAACAAATCAATAGGACACTACTAATTCCAGAAAATAGAGATGCAGTGAATGTCCTTAATGACCAACTAGAACTTATATTTGGTCCTAAAGTGAATGGAAAATTGGTAGATGGAGGAGTTCCTCCATTCTATGTGAGTTTAAACATTCATGATAACATACTTCACAATGCAGTGTTTGATTCTAGGGCCTCTCACAACTTGATGCCCAAATCAGTGATGGAAAAATTAGAGCTAGATATAACTAGGCCATACAAGGACTTATTCTCATTTGATTCTAGTCAAGTTAGATGCCTAGGATTGATTAAAGACCTATGTGTATCACTGGTCCAATACCCGACCAAGACTATTCTAATGGATGTAGTAGTGGCTGATATCCCACCCAAATATGGGACGTTATTATCCAAATCTTGGGGTGCTAAGCTTCAAGGATCTTTGCAACTTGACATGGCTTATGCCACCATATCTGTGTTTGGTCAACCAAAGAGGCTATACCAAGAAACTTTGATGAAGTATGTGGTTAGTAGCCAAGAAAAACCCCAAAAATTTCCCATTTATTCTATGCATTGAGACATGGATTCTTTCATCTTGTACAACACTGAGATTCATACCCCAACTGATGTTAAAATTTTGGCTTTAAGCCAGAATGAATTCCTAGATGAAAAATCCACAGTTCAGATTCAAGAAGTCTCTAAGAACAATCATGTAGTAGTCACACAAGAAACACCAAAAGAAAATGAAGATCCAAATCTGTCTGCTAAACAGATCTTGAAATTTTCTGATAATAGCTCTAAACAAGAAATCCTATGGTATTTGGAATTTGATTTGTCTGTCGATAAGCTAGGAGCAGGGGTAGTGTTGGGTTGTGTTATATTCTTTCCACGACTAACCTACGTAGTGAACCGGGGGGTAGAGCCCCCCCTTC
>APFE030155766.1:230349-350372 GCA_000404065.3 Pinus taeda
GCGAGGGGTCACAGGGGGGGCGGCAGCCCCCCCTATCCGGGGGGTTTGAGGGGGGCGGGTAGCCCCCCTCTACGGGGTTCGGGGTAGCGCCCAGAGAAATTTTTTTTTGGACCCTATATTAGGTTGGGCGAACCTACCTATGGTTTTCGGTCCACAGTTTTTGGACGCGATGTTTTTCGGTCCATGGTATTGGATGCTTCAGCATGTATAAATATGTATTGTAACATTGAAAGGAATATAATGAAAAATCAAGCTGGTAGTCTCGGTTTTGAGATCCAGTGGGAAATCTCTGTGTATATGTGTTTTATGTGTTATGCTCTCGCATTTTTATTTTTTCTGTGATTTAGAATTCGCATGCAGGTAATTTCTGTACGGGGTTAAAACCTACAGGTAGGAATTTGGATACACAGTATGAAGAATGACCATGCTGAAGGACATGCATATAGATTGAATTTCAGATGCATTAACAACATGGCCAAATATGAAGCCCTTCTGCTTGGGCTCAAGTTGATTAAAAACCTAGGTGTAGCTAGGATATCAATTTTGGGAGATTCTGATCTCATATTCAAAAAATGAAAGTTAACTTTATGACAAATGACCTTAGGCTGAGATCATACAAAGGTGCAGCAATTGAAATTCTCAACACCTCTTTAGAATCCCAACTCACCAAAATTCCAAGGAATCAAAATTTGCATGCTCACAGTCTAGCAACCTTTGCGAGTACTTGTAAATTGCCATTTAAGCCTAATCATTGATTCTCAGCTGGGATTAAACATAGGCCAACTATACCTGATAATGTAAAAAATTGGCAAGTATTTGACAGTGACATTCAAATCAATAATTTCCTCACCCTCAAAGAAGAGTTTTCCAGCACAAAAATAGATACAAGCACCATGAGTGAAAATGACGAAATAGACAAAATTCAGATACATATTTCTGCTGAAACAACAAACCAAATTCTACATCCAACAAAGTTTGCTAAACCAGATTTACAAGAACTTGAAGAAACAGAATGTAATGATGCTATTGGAGCAGAATGTGAAGTGATTGATTTGAAGGATAATATTTTACCTACAGGCCTGGCTCCTTTAGAGGACATTTTTGACTCAAATGACATTCCTAGGAAACCTAAAATGCAGCCATTAAACGCAGAAATTGAGGACTATAATATAGGAACTGCAGAGAATCCCAAAATGATAAAATTATCCAAGAACTTTCCTCATGACCAAAAACTAAAGTATGTTGAACCGTTTAAAGAATTTCAAGATGTTTTTGCATGGAGTTATGAGGACCTAAAGGCTTATGATACATCTGTCATCCAACACACCATACCTCTCAAGGAAAACCAAAAACCTTTCAAACATAAACTTAGGAGGGTCAACCCTGTGCTCCTCCCTCTGATTAAGAAAGAAGTTAAGAAAATGTATGAAGCTAGAATTATTGCACCCATCAGATTTTCAGAATGGGTTTCAAACTTGGTACCCACTAGAAAGAAAACAGGAGAGATTAGGCTCTATGTCGATTTGAGAAATTTGAACAAAGTCTCTTTAAAAGACAACTACCCCTTACCCAAAATGGATCACATTCTACAAAGGGTAGTGGGTGCTTCAAGGATCTCACTATTGGATGGATTCTCAGGTTTCAATCAGATCCTAATGCACCCTAATGATCAAGACAAAACTGCCTTCACAACCCCTTGAGGAACCTTCAAATATGTGAAAATGCCATTTGGACTCAAGAACACAGGACAAACTTTTCAAAGAGCAATGGACATAGCTTTTGCTAAAGAAATCCATGATTTTCTAGTCATTTACCTAAATGACCTTACTGCATTCTCCAAGTCAGATCAAGAACACCTAGATCACCTCAGACAAGTATTTCTAATCTGCAGAAAATATGGTATATCATTGAATCCAAAGAAATCATTGTTTGGCCTAGAAGAAGGAAAATTATTGGGTCATATAATCTCTAAAGAAGGTATTAGAATTGATCCGGATAGAATACAAGCTATTCTGCAAGTTCCTCACCCTAGAAACATCAAAGAACTACAAGCTTTTTTGGGGAAGATCAATTTTCTAAGAAGATTCATACCAAATATGGCCGAGCTGATAAGATTGCTGAACAACATGCTGAAGAAAGATTCCAAGGTTAAGTGGACAATAGAAGCTAAACAAGCCTTTGAAGAAATCAAAAAAGCTTTAACTCAAACACTGGTGCTTACAAGCCCGAATTTTGACGAGGACTCTATCATATTCTCATTTGCATTAGAACATACAATTGCTGTTGTTTTGCTTCAAAAAGATGAACAGGGATGTGAAAAACCCATAGCCTTTTTTAGCAAGGGACTTCGAGATGCTCCACTCAAATATCAAATCATGGAGAAACAAGCATATGCACTTGTAAAGGCCATTAAGGACTTTAGATTTTACATCTTATACTCTCATGTGATTGCTTATGTGCCCAACACTATTGTTAAAGACATCCTAACCCAAGAGGGAATTGAAGGAAAAAGGCGCAAATTGATAGCTACTATACTAGAATATGACATTGAAATCAAACCAACAAAGCTGATAAAGGGACAAGGATTAGCCAAAATTATGACTGAAACCAACTTTCAAGCCCTTGACATAAATCAACTAGATAATGAGCAGGAGATGGCGACTCCACAGATCAATCAAGCCTTTTTACAATCACCTTGGTATGCTGACATATGTTTTCTATTATTAAACTTGCAAGCTCCTCTAGGATTTTCCAGAACTAAGAAAAGATTTTTGAAAATGAAAGCTTCCAAATTTTGTGTTTTAGACCATGCTCTATTTTGGAAAAATCATGAAGGTGTTTTATTAAATTGTCTAATCAAAGAAGAGACTGACAAAGTACTTAAATATTTTCATGCAAGGGATTGTGGTGGACATTTATATTGGAAATCAATTGCTGATAAAATCCTAAGGGCTGGATTTTATTGGCCCACCCTATTTGCTGATGTAAATAAATATGTAACTTCTTGCCATAAATGCCAAATCTTTGAAGGCAAGAAGAAGTTGCTGCCTCTACCCCTCAAGCCCATTTCCACTGAAAGACCATTTCAACAATGGGGTTTAGATTTCATTGGGGAAATTCACCCTCCCTCATCTGGCCAGCATAGGTGGATTCTGACTACCACAGACTACTTTACCAAGTGGATAGAAGCCATTCCTTGTAGGCAAGCCAATGACTCAGTGATCATGCAATTCTTAGAGACCAATATCCTGTCTAGATTTGGTTGTCCCGAAAAGATTATTACAGATAATGTTGCTGCCTTCAAATCCAAGAGAATGATCAATTTCTGCCATAAATACCACATTACTCTAGGCCATTCCATAGCCTATTACCCTCAAGGTAATGGTCTAGCTGAATCCTCCAACAAAAGCCTGATCAACATCATTAAGAAAGTCTTAGAGGAGAATAAGAAAAATTGACATAAAAATCTTGTCAATGCACTATGGGCAGACAGAATGACTACTAAGAGATCCATTGGAACAAGTCCCTATGAATTGGTTTATGGTATGGAGGTAGTATTCCCTTCTTCTTTGGGAATCCCAGTGATAAAGTTGTTGTAAGAAATATAGGCAGAACCTAATGATATTCAGAGAAGGATCAATCAAACTGTTATCACTCAGGTTGTTCCCTTTGACTCCCAAGGGAACACGGCCAAGGTAACCACAAACCAAGCTTTGGACTGCAGGTCCTAGCCTACCAGCAGTCAGAGAGGTCTCTCTCTTTGGGATTTAGCTTTGCTTAAAGGATGATTTTAGGCTAGATATGATGAACATGGGTTTTGATTTTGATTGATGGGATGGTTGATCTATTCAAGCAGAGTTGGCATGCAAAGTATAAGAGTTTCAAACCATTGGGCATGGAGTCATGACTGTGAACTGAAGGGTGTGTTTTCTTTGGTAGAAGAAGGGAATATGGAGCAAGATAGCTACACATGGCACAATGATTTATGTTGGAACAAGGATGAAATGGAGGTCAGGGAATGAGAGGAAATTAAGGATCTCTCATCCAGCCAAAGAGGGAAAGTGGATGAAAGTTGTATGGGGCAATGAAGAATTCCCAGATAACATTCATATAATGAAGGGAATAGCTTAAACATGCACAATTAAGAATGCATATTCATCACTAATTTCAGAGGAAAACATGGAAAATCTACCCGAATTGAGCACAGAGGGCATGAAAACCAATTCTGGTCTATTCTTTCTTCCTGCAACTTAGATTATGATATATATTTGGTACAGCTATGTATAAACTAATAAATGAAGGGAGGAAAAACTTATTGAACCGTGAGCAAGCACGAGAATTCCATACCAATTTCTTCAGCCACTAAAAGCACAACCAGCCAGTTCAGATGCAAGCATTCCAACAACCTTCGATTACAGAAGTTCTTAATATTTACAGTGCAGCTCTCAAAATGAGAGATCAACCAAACAACCCAGCAACACTTATTACATTGTTCAGGGCTGTATTTATAGGAAAAATATCTACAAAAAAGATATGCTAGAAGATCTTTAGGAAATAAATGCAGTTAACCTAACTTGTCTTATAAGTAATGAAAAATATCTATCTAATGCTCCACTGGGGGTAGCTGTTTCAAAAAATGAGGCTATCTGTCTTTTGCTGTTATGCGTTGGCCATTCATCATAACTGCGCATTGGTCTCTGTTCCACTTCTCTTGAGTGGCTTTACTGTGCATTAACAGTGGTCTGAGAGCCTTAAATGGCTTCACCGCTTTCTTATGGTCGATCTGATACTCTTTTCCGCTTCACTGATACTCTTAAATTGAATCTGGGCTTCTTCTTTTCTCTGATATGCTAAAAACTGTTAAATCGCCCCTTTTCTGCCCTTTCGAGGCAAAAATAATTGCTGAAAATTAAGATTCTCCATTTTGGCCTATTTCCCGTAGCGATGTGCAATTAGCGCTAAGCACTAATCGCGCATCAAAAACTGCCTCAAAATTTGATTCCGGGCCTCCTAAGCATCGATTTCGCACTTGCGCACTTTCCTTTCGGTGGATGACGCTAGCGATACGATGGGTGACGTCAGCGGTATGGTAGGTGACGTCAGCAATGGGACCCAGTACAGATGATGATGTCAGCAGGGTGACGTGGCAGGGTGACATGGCGAGGTGACGTGGTAGGGTGACACAGTAGGGTGACGCAGCAGGGTGACGCAGCAGGGTACATCACAGTGGCAAGTGAGGTGGCGGCATCATCATGCGGTCACATAAGCAACAAGGAAGGGTGGTAAGCGGTTTGTGTCGGACCTCTTTTGGTACGGGAGCGGTATGTGTCAAGGGCGACCCGATGCAATAGGCGGCCGACAGCTGTCCCGGTGTACGACGGTGAAACCGTTGACCATCGGGTAATATCTTGCCACTATGAAGGGGCACCCGATATCGACGAAGGCTGTCAGATCTGTGGGGAGTGATCCAACGGTGGACGGGAGGGCGAGATGAACAGGTTTTAATAAAATTGCCCGCGCTATAAACATTAATTTTTCGCGGCCTCTGGTGGGTTTTGGACTTTAGGTTTAGAGGTTAATGTGTTTTGGTGCAGGACTATGGTTATTTATTAATCAGACATCAATAAAATCCAAATGCAATGTGCGTGGAGGGTGTGGTATGGTTTGGTGTGGGGGGGAGGGGTTTAGCACAGTTATTCATTTAACCAGAGGTTAAACAAATCCCAAGGGAAATGAACGTGGAAGGGCTAATACTAAGGCCTCAAATAGACCTAGTATTTCCCAGACTTTTATTTATTTGGCTATAGTTGCCATCGGGTGGGATATTTAATATTTTTGGGGTTTTTATATAGTTTTTTGTAGAATAGGGGGAGGGGAAATGATTTAGGGAGCTAGATAATAGGGTTAGATGTTAGTATGAGGTTTTGGAATGTAAAGGAGGGGATGCATGCTAAGTTTGGTATGGAAACTTAAGCATAAGGAAATAAATGGATAGTGTAAAGATAAATTTTACACAAGAAATGTGGCTTCTTTTTGCTAAGTCAACTCAGATGTCAACTTGGTTTGTAACAAGGATGGAGTGAAAACTGGACTGGTTGGGCAGATCCCAAGGTCCTCAAGGGGATGTTAGTGAGTGATTTCAGAAATAAGAAGAAGGGGGAGTTAGAGATGCCTTGCCTGATCTGATCAACATGAGAAAGTGCCACAAAACTATGATCTGAATGAATATAACACTTGAAAATATGAAATGGATCACATAGCTTGATTTCTGCACCACGAAACTACTTACCCAGCCTACTTTACCTGTCATTTTTTCTTCTTTTGGTTTTGGGTTCACTTGAACTAGCAAACCCAACTTTTCAACTTTTTTCTTTTATTTATTGTCCTCCTACCTACATCTATACTTATTCCATCCAGGGGCTCAGATTAAGCTGTTGAGCACCCTTGCTTCTCTACCTGTCTAAGAATCTGCCAAGTTTAAGCTGTTTGGACAGATAATGATTCTCTATATTCTACAACAGGAAATTGAAACCTAGGGAGACCAAGATTAAGCTGTTTGGATCTCCCTTTAATTGAAAATTCTTCAAAAATGGAATAACTTATCAAAATTAGAATGCAGTAGAGGCACTTAGACTAGCACACTCTCATGGACACTTCTTTGGCCTCTACAGCAAATATGGAACATTGCAGCCTTCAAAGCATGACATATTTGGCATGTAAACATGTCAATCATGAAAGATGAATAGCTACTATGAGCAGGAGGCTAACACAAACTATTCATTTACAACAAATGAGAGAGGAGGTATATCAAAGATCTCAGGTTCTACAAGAAAAAATTAAAAAGATATTTGATAAAAGAACCAAAGCAGAGGATTTCTTCATTGGGGATAAAGTTTTAAAGTGGGATTCCAGAAGAGAAGATAGGGGAAACATGGAAAATTTGATTTCTTGTGGAGAGGACCATTTATCATTCAGACTATACAAGGAAACAACACCTAATTTTTGAAAATCCTGGATGGTATAGAGGCAGATGATGGGCCAGTCAATGGCCGAATGCTGAAGCGCTATTTTGATCCAGCTTGTTGAAGATATCAACACTTTAATTTGTACATAACAATGTTTACTTTCTACAATTTATTTTCAGCAATAAGATAGGAAGGAATATGTATAGCAGATTTTGAGGAAAATAAGGCAACTGTCCCACCTTTTGTGTAGCTTTTAGTCTATCAGGGATTAGCAAAAGAAGACTTGGGAACTATAAATATGGGAACAAACAGTCAAAACACAGTATCCAAAAACAGAAATGCAAATATTTGGAGTAGATCATAAGGAGATGTACATATTTTTACAAAGTCCTGTGCACAATTTGGTTGCAGCAAAGAAAAAATTTCAAAATACAGTAAGAATAGAATATAAGGCCATCTAACCTGTTGTTCTTGAATTTTCACCAAGAAAAGCCATCCCCAAGTGGAGCCACTGTTAGGTTCCTATACCAATAGGTTTCATTTTTCATGATTGACTGGAGAAGTGCCAAATATGTTCATCCTTTCCATGCTGCAAAGGTTTCCATATTTGAAGACAAATTAAGAAAATTAAAAAATGAAAAGAGGGTATTCCCTAAAATAAAAATCAAAGGGCAAGAAGAAGGAAATGGTCAAGAGAAAAATGAAAGAAATGAACCCCAAACAAAAAGACCAGGAAAGTGTGCTAGTTCAAATGCCACTACTGTTCCATTTTTGAAGAATTTCTCTATGTACAGTTGCTTGACTCTTATCATGGTTCATGAATGGCCAAACAGGTTAACCTTGGCCAAGTTCATATTTGAATTTACTTGTCTTAGAATAGAGAATAAAGGTCTATCCAAACAATTTAAGCTTGGCAGATGCGTAATGAGGTAGAGAAGCAAAGGAGCTCAATAGCTAAATCTGAGCCCTTGGAAGAGATAAGGGTAGATTTTGATAGGATGGTAGCTAAAATAAAAGAAGAGAATGAGGGTTTGCTAGCTCAAATGCACCCAATGAAAATGAAGAAAAAATGTTAGGAGTAATAGGATGGGTAAGTAGTTTTGATGTTGCGGAAGCAGTTGCATGAGTGATCTTCTTTCCCAAAGATAGTTCATCTCTTATGAATATCACAAATATCATGGCAAAGTGTGGTGACAAATCAGAGGTTGCATGTCTAACTCCCCCTCATTCCCCTCACAGAAATCACTTACTAACATCACCCCAGGATATTGAGATCTGCTCAAAGTCCCTAGACCACTCCATTTCAGGTGAAAGTTTCATCAAAATGATGTTTTCTCCATGGGCCAAGAAGCCACATTTCTTGTGTAAAATAGTTATCTTCGATTAAGCCTAAACTATTCAACTCTGCTATTAAAAACCCTCTCATTTCCCTAAGCCTAAGCTCCTAACTCTACAAACTTAGCGCTTCCCTTCTCAACACATATTAACATACTAATCCTATTATATTAAATCCTTAACAAAACCCTGAAATTCTTTAATATCCCTACCCTCGGCTAAGTTTATGGCCATATTTTAATTTTTTTCGAGAGTTGTTGGTCCATCTGGGGCCAGTAACAACCCTCCCCACGCTCCATCGGGATTTGTTTAATATTTGGTTAAACAAATAACCAAAGCCGCCAACATAAACCATATAATAACCCTGATAACCAAAGTTTTATACCCCACGAACATTCAAAACGTTGATTTATGTGGTGGGACCCGCGCCATAGCCGCCCGCCAGCTTCATTCGCCGTCCACCGTTCGATCATCACGCACAAATTTGACGGCCCACATACATATCGGAACCCTTCCGATTACCGAACAATAACGTCTGGGGGATGGGCGTAATTGCCACCATACGGAAGACAGGTGGTAGGTTCTTGGTGTGATCGGAGCCCCCCCCTCCAATACCACCCTGGCCCAAAGGCGGTGCAGGGAATACCGCTTACCGCCCCACTGCCTCCCTGCTGACATCAGCCTTACATCATCAGCTGATGTCACACCCATGTCAGCGCCATGTCACCGCCGTGACGCCTTCTTACATCAACACCCCTTTTCCGCCATGTCACCACCACGTCAACCTGCTACGCGGCAAGCATTCACGTCATGCTGACGTCACCCAACCAAAGTGCGCCAAAATCCATTTTTTGTTAAAAAGGTGTAAAATGTCGTTTTTTGTTCATTTTCCTTTGTTTCTTCTGCGCAACCTTTGCATGCTTTTTCACGTTCAAAGTAGCATTTCCACTACACAGTCCGCCACCCAGAGAAATCGACTCCACAGCTCGGCCCCTCAGCTTGGTCTGCCACCTACATTTTGCACAGGGTGTCCATTAAACAGGTATTTACCCGAGTGCTGCACCTAAACCTTGTTTTTCTAGTTTTCTCTGTAAATTCACCAAAAAATGCCTAAATTTGAGTTAGAAACACAGCGCTGCATTCAAACTCGCATACTGGAACATCTGTTTTGCCCGAATTTTACCAAGAATCCACCAAGTTCCATCTCCCTCTACAAATTTTTTCCACCGAGTCGAACTTGAGTTCACTCTGGTCTTTGATTACCGAAGGAAAAAGCCCTGAACTGTTTCTATCCATTTCTTGCTGAAAAACTCTATGAGCCACGTTTCTTCTACAATTTATACCCAGTAAGTTATTGCTAAGTTGAATTCAGTTTGCGATTCCTAGAGAAAATCCATAGATTTATTGCTATCCCTATTCTACTTACATAGACCCAAAATTCCAATTTCAAAATCACAAAATTGAGCCATGGAAGCTCCAGTGCCCCTGAATGTTACTCCTCTCAATGCACCTCATAAGGAATTGGAGTGGCTACCCTTAGCTAATAAGGATTTTCAAATCTGGGACTTAGTTGGTGACATAAACCATCTCCAAGCATTCTGTGAACTCAGGAATAGTTACCTAAGAAAAAATGATTTCTATGGGATATGGGAATAAAATCTACCCATGTACTACCTTCCCTCTATCAATGTTTTCCCTGAGATAATTCACCTCTACTGTGAAAACTATGAACCAACCCAAAGGGCAGTCAAAACTCCATCTGGAACTACCCTCTTTCATATAACTCCTAAGTCCATAAATCAAATGCTAAACTCCAAACCAACTTAGCTTCTGTTTCCTCTTACTATGAAATTCTTACTTGATGAGGGCCGCAAATTGTCCATTTCAGAGATAGCTCTAATTCCCCAAGCATTTATGAGATCAGATCGCCAGCCTACAGAGCCACCTCCTTTTCACCATGTATGGTTCAATGAAGTGGGTAAATTACTTGTTGATATGATATCTTATATTCTGGGGTTCAAGACAAGTGAATATGTTGATGAGACTGTGTTAGTTTTATTGTCCATATTCACTCCAGGGCAGCCCCCTGTTGTCAAATACAACTATGCTAAATTGATTGCCAACAAGATCCATGACCAGCTCTTGAATCTAGATAGGGAGGGAGTCTTCAAGTCTTCATCCTACATCTATCATCTGTTCCTATATTATCAGCCAGACAGTTTCTAATTTCCCATCAGAAAATTGGACTCTAAAGGGGAAAAGAGGTCTATGATTTTTTGGACCTCAGTCTTCCATGAAGTACACAACTCTCCTTACTCTTATCGTGAATTTATTGACATGTTCATATATCTAATCTCTTCTCTATTGATGAGAACTCTTCCTCCTAGTCTGTCTTATGATATGCATAAAATATTACAGCTCTCCAAAAGATACAAAATAGGTGACTGGTACTTATACCAGAATCACACTGAGATCAGGATATATGGCTGTGAGTTGTGCCCCTACAAGCTGCCAAAATATGTACCAATGAGACTGTTTTCCTTGGAATATTTCAGGAAATTTATCAATTCAGATTTGACTCATCTTCATAGCACTAAGAAAAAGGCTGAGTTGAAATTGAGAGACCAGTTAGGCCCCTATGTCATGAACAAAAAATAAGGATGGAAAGATGCTAACAAGATATTGGGTGAAAAAATCATATTAAAAAGAAGATTTGGTGGGTACCCTATGACCCAAATGGCTTTATCAACGCAAGAAAAATAAAATATAGGCTGTCAGCCTATGAACATTACAAGATACCTGAAATAGAACAATTTGCCAACCGAGATGAGTGGATAGAAGGCACACTAATTTAACAGCTCACTGAGGAAGAGAAAATGGAACAAACTATGAAAAATCTTGAAAATACTCTTGACCTAGATTCTTTTGAATAGGTGTCATTCAAAGTGCCACAACAAACCAGGGTAAGCACATCAACTGATAGAACGTCACAGCAACCGGCCCAAGAAAGCACTACACCAACTGCTAGAACAACAAAGGGCAAAGAGGTGTTGGACTCAGAGCAGCACATGATGACAGATCCACCAACAACATCAAAGGAACAGGGTCAAGGGCAAGCCCCTTCACTACAGACAAAGGCACCAGAGGTACCAGCATTACAGACTCCTCTTAATGAGGAAAGAAGCAAGAAACAGGACAGAGAAGAGACCACACCTGCAAGTGAATCAACAGAGCAGCCAGAGGCCAAGAGGAAATTGTTGAAGAAATCACAAAAGCCCAAGAGAGGAGAGGGCAACCAGCCAACAGACATCCACCAGCTCTCACAGGTAGGAAATGGAGAGGCAACATAGTATGGAAGTTTCCTCCTCAAGGCCGCAGATTAAGCAACGTTTTGATATTAAACATTCATGGACATTAAGCCCCAGAATGAGCCATTGAGACTTCATCTTTATGATTAATTTCTCAAAATGAAACCCTCTAATCAACAAAGACTAATGGATGCATATGACATTAAGGAGGAAAAAATGATCTTAAGTCATGTTAGACCTAAAGTTTAGAAACCACAGTCAGCAGCTGATTATATAAGAACAAATTTAGAGGTCCTTGCCAAAGACATACACCCAATAGAGAAAATTGAGCTGCACAAACAGACGGGTGAAATGGGTTACTCTACATTGGTACATAAGGCAATGTTGGCCCACAAATTGCAAGATTCATTAAGCAATACATCTGCCCAATTGGAATTGGAAAAAATATCTTCTTTAGCAAAAGACAATAGAATAAAGACCTTAGAAGAAATTATTATTGAGCTGGGATATGATCCCAAGGATGCCAAGGGCATCAAAGCACTCATAAAGAAAAAGGAAGAAGATATTGTTGCACTTAGGAAGCAATTGAAACTTCCTGTTACCATGCACCCACAAACTACAGAACTTGCACAAGAAAAGGCAGAAGAAGACATGATGGATTTGTTGATGAAGATGAATCAAAGGCTAACTGAAACAGAGCAAGAATTGGAGAAAGCATTGCAAGCCAAGCAGGGAGAGTCGACCTCCCAGCCACTAGAAATAGCTCCAATAGTTACCACTGCTCCCCCCACAGTCGCAGCAGCAATCTCTCCCACTGTCCCAGCATCAACAGCAGGTACATCAGCCATAGAAAAATTGGCCAAGTTAGAGGTATGCTATGATAAATCTAAAATAATTGTGGTAGAAAAAACAAGAGAGGTAAAGGCCTTGGAAAACAAGGTAAAATCCTTGGAGAAAGTTCTTAATATTCATAAACATCTATTAGAAATCAAAACAATTTTGTGGACGAAAATTGGCCAATCTGTCACTGATCAATGGAGATCAATGCAGACTATCCATGAGCAAATTGAATTGATAGAAATAGCCCAAGTAGAGATTCAAAAGGCTAGAGCATCATTGGGAAACATGCCTGAACAGGCCAATAGAATAATTCATTTTTTGAATACTCATACCAAAGAACAACTAGCAACTTTGGAGATTAGGGACAGAACAAGTACTATTTTGAAAATTAAAAATGTGCTGACCATGAGTAATTTTATACAGAATCTGGAGAGAAAGTGCCAAGAAATGAAGATAGAAATAAATGCCTTTACAGATAAATTTACAGTCTTGCAGAACAAAGGTTTACCCAGTTTGTTAACCAGTAATCAGAGACTGTTGACACATGAACAATATGCTCACAGGGTGAATACATATGTTGCCAATTAGATCACGGCATCATCAAGCACTTCAGAAGACATATCACCGCCCTCTAGACAGAGCTTATGTGACAAGTTGGAGAATCTATTCTATATTGAACATGAAATAACACATCTTTTTGAAGTCCAGCCAATTTCTACAGGTATAATGAAGCTGATGAAATATTGATAAAACTACAAAGACACCAGTTGGCAACAAACCAATGTTGGCAGAGCATGTTAGAGGTTTTACCAAGGCAATTTTAGTTCTCTTTTTGATCATCTTCATGTAATCAAATTCAATACAAGGGCCACATATCATAAAAATGAAAACAACAGAGGAAGGAAGTCACACCAAAACGCATTAAAGCGGAATCAGGCACAGATGAAAGGGCTAGGGAAACAACTCAGCAACACCAATGAAAGAAAGACTATCAGCTGACTCACTGGGTGTAAAGTCAAATGTATCTGATGAATTAAAGTAGCCAACACAACAGCAATTACTTCTGCATTCATTTCTCCTGGTTTCCAACAACATTTATTTCCCTTGTAAAAGGAGATGGATGAAGTTATTGCTTGATATTTTCTTCACAAGATATTTTATAACTCTTTTTTGATTAAATACTTCCCCAAGAGATGTATTCAGGGTTGACGATTCTCTTCTGGACTGCGCTGTAACTCTGAGAATTTTTAATACAAAGGCTGTGGAAGTTTATTGTTGCTGCACTGTTTAAATGCGGATTCAATGCCCTCGGTCCTGCGGCAAAATTCTTGTGTCTTTCTATGGATCAATAAGCTATCCTAACCTATGTTTTGTATTTCTTGTGTTTGCAAATTCATACATGTTTCATAATCTTAGTAACTCGGAAAAAGAAAGCCCAAAATTTGTTTAAATACACTCTTTGTTCAATCTCTGTTATTACTTATGTTTTCTTCAGAGTTAACATAAACAGGAATTCTTAGCTGCTCCTGTTTCCACTAATTCTTTCACTTTGAATATTGACAAGGAATTCTTTACTTCTCCTTGATAATAGTCATGCAATTTCCCTCTACCAGCATGATGAAGGATTCTTGACTTCCCTTCACCCACTGGCTTTCATTCCATCTATTTCCAGATTATAAAATTGTTCCAAGATTGATTATCTTGCTCTGTAATATAACCTTATGTCAAAGAAATCATACTCAACAGTTCATCCTCACAGACTCCATTTACCCAATGGAATAAACTATTCAGACTTGCATCCTAGTTTTGTTTAAGATCACCATCCAACAAACTTAAAACAAAACTCTGTACATCACAACAAGCCTAAAATACCTCAAAACAAAGCTAAATTATAAAGAGAGAGCCCTCTCTCGATGCAGATTGGCTAGAATCTGTGTTCAAAAGATTGGTCTGTGGTTACCTTAGCCGTATTCCCCTTCTGGGGAACAACCTGAGTGATAACACATCCCACACCCAAGAGGTGAAAATATAATTATTAAGAAGGTGATCCATTGTTTCCTCTTGGGCTTCACATAGCTGGCATCTGGACGGGCCCATAATGCCCCTCTTCCGAATGTTGTCCCAAGTCAGAATTTTCCTGTGATGCACCAACCACACGAAGAGCTTAATATTCATCCATCCTTGTTGTTTCCATATGTTCTGCCAAACCCTATCCTGTTCAATGGAATCCAGCTTAAGGAGTATATGATTTGCCTCCTTGAGATTAAAGGTTCCTGCAACATTATTTCCCCATTTGAGTAGGTCTTTCCCCCTTGTCACTAAAATTTTCCTTTGTTCCAACATTGCTAGAAGTGCCTCCGCTTTGGCTTTCAGTGGGCTATCTTCCCTGTATTCCATCTTTTTCCGGGTTCTCCATTTTCCTTCACTATTGGTTTGATCCCAGTAATCTTTCACCTTAAATAATATTTTGGTGTCTGTATCTTCCTTGAGGTCTATTAGGTTTTCTATCAACAATATAGGTTCTTGTTGCCATTTGTCCTCCCAGAACAAAGCAAGCTCACCATCTTTGATTTCCCAGAAGCTGTTTTTTTGTACTAACTCTCTATTTCCCTAGGCTTTGTTCCAAATATGTGAGCCCTTAATGATTCCAGACATTCTTATTAGATCAATATCTTTCCAATTGCTGGCATGTTTTTCTTTCCATACGCTGGCCCACTGTGCCCTTGGTTCTTTAACCCAGCACCACCATAATTTTGCCCCTAAAACTTTACTTATTGCTTCGAGATATTCCAGTTTAAGACCCCCATATTTTTTAGGTATGCAGATCTTCTCCCAAGCTACCAAGGCCCACTTTTTTCTTTCCTCCCCCTTGCCCCAAAGATAATATCTTTGAATGTTTTTGAAATGTTGTAGCACTCCTATTAGTGCAGGAAGGGCAAATAGCATAAAGACAGGAATTGCTTGGAGGACATCTTTTGTAAGCACTAAACGACCTTCCAAGTTTAAATATCTATAGGTCCATTTTCTTATTTTATCTTGCATCTTATTGATCACTGATTCCTAGATACCCTTGTTCATAGGCTTATCAGTAATAAGAACTCCCATATACTTAGATGGGAGGACATTCCTTTGAAAGCCAAGAATCCTAGAGATATTTTTCTATATAGCAATATTGGTGTTAAAGAAAAAAATCTTAGATTTGGAAAGATTAACCTCCATACCTATAGCCAATGCAAATATAGACAGGATATGCTTGTATAGTAAAGCTTCTTTAACTGTGGGAATTCCTTGCAGCATAGTATCATCAACAAACTATTGATGTGTCAAAGCCTGACCATTCTCTAAAAGTTGGAGGCCCTTGATATTACCAACCTCTTTGGCATGCTTGATACACCAATCCAGCCCTTCCATCATGAGGATGAAGAGAAAGGGTGAGAGAGGATCACCCTGCCTGAGGCCTCTGGAAGGAGAGAAGGTTTTGGAAGGAGAACCATTGACCAGAATTGAGAAGCTAGAAGAATTTACCATGGCCATAACCCATCTAACCCAGTTATGATCAAACCCAAAAGCAATAAGGACCTTCCTAATATAGGTCCAATTTAGTTTATCATAAGCTTTGGCTAGATCAAATTGCATAAGCATACCAGTCTTCCTATTACTAGTCAAAGAGTGCACCACCTCATGTGCCTGAATGATGTTATTAAGAATTTGCCTACCCTCCACATATCCAGATTTCTCCACAAAGACTAGCGAAGGTAGAAGTGGTTTGAGTCTGTTGGCAACTACCTTGGATATTATCTTGTAAACCACATTACACAAGGCTATGGGTTTCTACCCATCAGGAGTCTGAGCATTATCCTGTTTAGGGATCAATGCAATGATGGATGTGTTGAGTGCCTTCAAAATAGTTCTATTCACCCTGGAGTCTTCCACAACATTAAAAATATCATGTTTAACTATATTCCAACATGCTTTGAAGAAATCCATGTTGAAATCATCTGGGCCTGGAACTTTACCATTCCGCATCTCTTTGATGACCTCACTAACCTCCTCTTCTGTAACTAGCCTATTGAGATTAAAATTATCCTTTCTCGTTACCAGTCTAGGAATATGCCCTATTAAATCCCTGATGAAATTCTCTCTGTTGGAAGAGTTTCTTGTGCTATTCCATGAACGTGTTGGACTAGCACTTCTTCTATTTCTTCATGGGAATTATGCATATTACCACCTTCATCCTTGATCAAGGAGATTCTGCTATGAGATCTGTTCACTATGGTAGATATGTGGAAAAATCTGGTGTTATGCTCCCCTTCTTTTAGCCATTGAACTCTAGATTTTTGCCTCCAAAATATATCCTCCTATTGACATAAAATCTCCCATTCTTGATGGTGTTTGGAAGCTTGGTCATTTGTGTCAATATCAAAGCCATCTGAGATAAGTTTTTGATTGAATTCCTGCATTTTATCCTCTATGGCCTATTATACTGTAAAAATATTCCCAAATACATTCTTGTTCCAATCTTTAAGTTTGAGTTTGATGTGCCTAAGTCTTTTGTGAAGCAGGAACATATTTGTACCTTGAATATGCAGGTCTTCTGTCCACCAATTTGAAATGTTGTTGATGAAGTCCAAGTGGGAGAGCGAGATATTCTCAATTCTAAAAGGTCTGTTTTTGGGGGTACCAATGCTCTGGACTTCCAGTTGAACCAGCCAATGATCCGAGCCTCCAAAGTGTAGAATTCTCACTATCATTTCCTTGTTGGTTAGCATGAAATCTTCTGAGATTATGAATCTATCTAAATTTGAGGCTACCTGGGACTTCCCTCCTCTTTTATTGTTCCAAGTAAAGTGACCATTACTCATGTCAGTGTCAACTAGTTTCATATTATCTATAAAGGTTTGAAAAGTTGTGGAGTCTCTACTTAAAGTTCTAGTTCCTCCCTTTTTCTCTGAAAGTGATTTGATCACGTTGAAGTCCCCACATACGATCCATGGTACATTTACATGTCTATCTTTGAGCTCCATAAGAGAATCGAGAAACCTGATTTTGTCATCTATTCTTTGAGGCCCATATACATTTGTGACCAGATAGGTCTCCCTATCTCCCACCGACTCAATAACCACTGGTAAATAATTTATAAATGCCTCAACATCAATAATACCAATATTTTGGGGATTCCAAAGAGTAAGTATGCCCCCTACTATCTTATCTTATTTAACTTCTAGAAACTCAAATCGATTGAGTCATTTTTTGTGAATTTCTCTTATTTTTTGTATGGAGCATTTAGTTTCCTGGATTAAGATCATATCCAAAGCTTCTTGTTTCATTCTATTACTAAGAATTCTTTGTTTTCTCTTGCTACCTAGACCTCTGATATTCCAAGATGTAAAATTCATTATTAAAGATTTGTAAAGGAGTAGCTAGTTAGATCTTTCATCTTACCTGAATCTATCATTAACTTTCAACATTCCACCAATAACTCATTATGCTTTTTCATACCTCTTTTCTTTGTTGAAATTCTGAGAGCTAATCCTGGTGTGTTTTTCATGGTTTTCACACCTTTGTTTCCCTGCCTTTAACCTTTTCCTTGTCTATCCCACCCTATAGCTTGAGTTTTCCATAGGAACAACTATTGTACCCTATTAAATTCTTCTGGTGATAAAGAGTCTACCCCACTCATGGTCCCCTATTTTAGGAATCCATCCAGATCTAGGTGTTCCCTGTCAAGAATCTCCTGTAGTTTATGGTCTTCTATTTCCATCTCACTCTGGGTCATTTATTGGTCCATCTCTGGTTCTACATCACTCATCATAGTCTCTTTTTGTTTGATACTATCCTGTGTTTGAGCTGTATCTTCCTTTTTCTCCTTTTCCCCTGGGCTTCCTTCCATAACCTGATCTATCTTTGTCATATCTTCTTCTACTTTGAGAACCTGGAACCTATTCAAATTAGTTTGTGGTCATTCTATCTGCTACTACTTTGGCCCCCTCTTGCCCCCTTTTCCTTTATGAACCACTTTGTGAAGTACTTCAGTATCTTTCTTTGTATTCTCCTTACTTCTGTTCTCTATTTTACTGAGAGGGCAGTCTTTAAATAGGTGCCCATGCTCATGGCATTTTCGGCATCTGAAAGGAATATGTTGATAGTCTACTGTTTGCACCCAATCTTCATCCAAAACTTCTAAAATAACCTCATCCGGAAGAGCTCCAGAGAGATCCATCTCTACACATATTCTTGCGAAGCAAGTGTACTTACCCTTGTTGGTGGCTTCAGAAATTTTGACAAAATGCCCTAACTTGTTTCCTATAGTAGATAATGATTATGTTTGCCAGTAATCAAGGGGTAATGAGTAGAGTCTTACCTAGACTAGGACAAAAGTGAATGTTTCTCTCTAAGGGACAAAATTCATCATCCACGGTCGCATATAAAGGCCTGCTGCTGCATAGAAGTAGGGCCCACCTTCAAACACTTTGTCTTTGTCCTTAAGATTTGTGAAGACTACTGTAAAGAAACCCTTAGACCCAAGATGAAGGTCAATGCTTCCTTTTGGTTTCCAGTTATATTTAATCCATGACTGTAAAGATTTTTCAGTGGGTCATACTCCCATGAATTTCCATATGATAGCATATATCCTCATGTGGTCTCTATGTACCTGCAAAGTAGGATCATTTAAAACTACTCTAGGAGTGTCCTCAGCTTTGGGTTTACATGGCCCTTTTTGTGCTTTGTTATTTTCTCCCTATTCCTTGTCTTCTTGCTCATTTTCCTTATTGTTGTTATTCTCCTTTGTCTTGTTTGAATCTTGTTCCTCTTCTATAATCCTTGTCCCCTCAACTGAAGGACCTCTGACACTCTCTAATGGTTTCTTTCCATAACTAGCCACTGCCTGCCTATAGGAGGGAGTGGAGCTCCCTCCCCTGGGCACTTCCATGGAAACTCCTGTGAACTTCTGCAAACCCTAACACTTCCAGGAAACTCCCGCCATGAGTCTTCACTCAATCCTCATATTTTTCATTTTCCTTTAGCAACTCTATAAATATCTACTTCTATTGTTCTGTTTTATTTTTCAGCATACTATTTCAACATTATTTTTCCCACATAAGCCTTATGGAACTTTAGCTATGCCACTCAACCTATTTGGCCAATATATAAGACACATTTTTGCAATTTATTTAACAATTTTTGTAGTGGCAGTTTTAGTTATCCATTTTTGAAACATAAAAGTAATTGTTTTCCTTTATACAATGAAAGAACTGCTAGAAATTAGCTAAGAATGTTTCATGACAATTATCAATTTTTGTATAAAATACATGTTGACATAGATTGTCATTGATGTCAATATGGAAATATTCGAGGGGCCAAAGGAAGAAAACAGAGCCATCCGGGGAGAAAATCAGAGCCATCGGAGGAAGTAAACAGAGCCATTGAAGCAATGGATGCCAAAGAATACACTATCGTGAGCTATCAAAGCAGAGTATGTCAAAGAATGCACTATCGGGGGCAACATATGCCACAAAAGAGTTATATGCATGCAAATACACTTTAGGAGGTGGAAGAGTTAAAAGAGGCAAAAATCATATATATAGGCTATATACATTATCGGAGGTAAAAACATGTACATATAGAGGAATACACTATCGGAGTGGAGAAATATGTATAGATCAGCGATATTGTAATCAATGGGTTCGATTATGTGCCATCACCCCAAAATCCCCGACAATGATATATATGTGTGGACCCAACGAAACATATGTTTTCGGGTGTATAAATAGGTGAAGTCCACCAAAAGTGTTCTGAAGCATGCTTTTTAGTGTATTTCAGATTTTCGGGCTCTAAGCCTTAGCACATTAAAACTTGAAAATTTGCAACATATATACATATATATTATATAATTGCAATAAAGCATGCGGACCCACTGAGACACTACAATATAACTTAATGTTGCATTGTATCTGCCCTATCAGTACTCGCATATCGCAATGCACAAAGGGCGGTCACTCCTGCAAGCACTGATTGATGAATGTTACAGACCCGATGCAACATTATAGTTTGGTCTATTGTTATGTCACATTTGACATACTGTAAGTGCTTAAGGCCTTGCCACCCTGAAAGCGCCAATTGCGATATATGTTGTGGACCTGATGCAACATTACAATTGACTTAATGCTATATCACATCTGCCATGTCGAAAGTGATCCATTGCAAGTTATAAAGGGATGGCGCAATAAGCTACGACTACTAATTGTGATTACACTATGGACCCGATGCAGGTATAGATGTGAGTGCAATAAATTTGAAGTTCGCCCTTTAATGTTTCAGCCGATTGTTTTTCATATATTTCTGTGGATTTGAATATTTGTATTGCGTGGGGTTTGAAGGCCAAAATGCATAACAAATGCTCCCAATAGTTCAGGAGGCCTGAACAAAAGCTGATTGCGATTGCGATTGGGAAATGGCATGTGGGTCAATCCTAATTGGTACAGTCTCTCCGTTAAATAAGAAAGTCCTATGGAGGCCTATTATTATTAAAAAATGGGGCTTTGTTACAGTTTTAACATGCAGAAGTTTTTCTTTATGTATTTGGTCCTCGCTGTTGAATCAACGTGTCCTATCAGTGTTGGTGAGCACAAAGAGACAAAGGAAGCTACAACAACTGAAAATCCAGGAAGCTGAAGGGAAATCCAGTGCAGAGGAAACCAAAAAGCCAAAGAAATGAAGAAGAGGGAAGCCAAAGGAAAAGCCAGTGTAGAGGAAGCTGAAGCGAGTGTTGAAGAAGCCGAAGAGTTAGTGGAAAGCAAAAACTAATAGTGAGAGGCAACAGGAATACATAAAACAGAAAAAAACAAGGAAAGGTGTGTGAATAATCAGAGTGAGAGGAAGTCGAAGTTTAGGAGAGGCAGGAGAGGCAGGAGAAGCAGGAGAACAGGAATGAAGTAGAAGCTCAGTAGGCTTGGGAACAAAGAACTACAACAAAATAGTTTCTACCAAGTTAGGGTTGGAGCCTTAGAACTGAAAGGATTGGAATCCTTGGGTGTTCATGCTCCTAAGTGTAGAACTATTGCCTTGGCAAAACAGAATTGGTGCTCTAGAGGTTGGAGCCTCACAATAGTCCAAGTTGGTGCTTGGCAATTTATTGCAAAAATTTATATATTGTATATGTTTCATTGCATTGTTTATGCTAATAAAAGCATTTATTCCAGCTATCTATTTCCATGTTCCATATATAAATGTTTTGGTGATAAAAAGAACAATTAAAAATAAATACTGATTCACCCCCCCCTAGTATTTCCAACAATTTGTATAAGAGCGGACTTCTTCATATTAACCTAGCAACTTGAAGAAGGATTCGTAGTCATGATGAGAAATCACGAAGCATCAAGAAAACCTCCTCTGTTCGACGACACCAATTTTGGTTTCTGGAAAAAGAGAATGACCTACTACTTAATGTCCTTTGGACCTGAAGTCTAGAATTTTGTTCTAATTGAGTACCAAATTCCTCCCACTCTTCCAATAGATCAAGATGAGAGGAAATCCTACATTGCAAATGCAAAAGCCTTGAACTCCATCACTAGTGGAATCATTGATTTCGAATTTATAAAAGTCATGAATTGTAACTCTGCCAAAGAAATGTGGGATAAGCTAATTGGCTTATACGATTGGGACTCAAAATTCAAAAAGGCAAAGCTACAAACTCATAGAAGGCAATTTGAAAGTCTAAAAATGAAAGATGAAGAAGATATTGCATCATACTTTCTCCGAGTAGCTGAAGTGGTAAGCTCTCTTAAAGGATTGGACAAAAAGAATGAAGAAAGTACCATTGTTCAAAAGGTATTAAGATCTCTTCGATACCAATTTCACTCCAAAATAAGTGCCATAGAAGAAGAAAAGGATCTAGATACTCTCAAGATGGATGAACTCCATGGAATTCTCACTTCCTATGAGATGAGAAAAGATGGCCCAAGCTCCAAAGATGCAACATTCAAGGCTTCACAATCAAAGACGGGGAAATAAAGGAATGACTTTAGTGATGGCTCCGATCTGGAATCTGAATTGCCACAATTTGTACGAAAGCTGAAGAAAGGATCTAAGCTAAAAGGTAAGTACCCTCTTATCTGCTTCAAATGTGGAAAAATAGGTCTTTATGCTGCAAAATGTCCTCATAAACATGATAGTGATGATGAAGGAAATTATGAAAGAATGGTATACAAAAAGAAAGTAATCAATAAGAAGAAATTCTTCTCTAAGCAAGATGAGTCTGATGAGGATGAATTTATAGTCATCAAAAAGAAATTAGATGAGGAAAGTGACCATGATGAAAGCCAAGAAACATTATTCATGGCATTCACAAATGATGATGACTCAGGGCTAGAAGGAAATGTAAATGAACTATTAATAAGTTCCATTGAAGAAAATGAGAAATTACAGAATAAAATCATTTCTCTCAAGGTAGAAAATGAGGAAACAAGAAGAAGAGAAGATCTCTTGGAAACAAAGCTAAAATAAAAAGAAGAGACTTGCGAAGAACGTGAAGCCAAAATAGTATCTCTAAGGAAGGAATTGGAGCAACTTAAAAAGAGTTGGAAAGCTCTCAAATATGCGACACTATCCTAAAATGTCAAAAACTTCAACATGACAAGTCTGGAATAGGTTTTAAAGGAGAATCATAAAGCACTAAGAATAATGTGAAAATCTATGTCGATGCACTTTCCGGCAACCCAAAAGAAGAAAAAGTATGTCATCAAAAGCGCATCCCAAATCGAAATAATGAAGAGAGAATTACTCCAAAGAAGAATGTGGATTCGAATCATGGATATTATAGCAGATGCAAACCAGTATTCCATCAAAGGCCCATCTCAAATCCAAATAATGTAGTGGGAGTAATTCCAAGGAAGGAAGTTGACTTAAATCGTGGCTACTACAACAGGTACAAAACTATCTTTCTTGGACATTGTTTTCATTGTAAAAAATTTGGTCATCAAGCTAGACATTGCATGGCTCGCAAGAGTGAAACACCAAAGCTAAAGGATCCAATAATCAAACCATATGGCCCCAAAAGGCAGGGAAAAATCAAAACCTTCAATTCGTTTGATCCCTTGACCAAATTTGCTCATTATGCTACAATAATGGACACTATGAAAAAAATTGCCCACTCAAAAGAGGAAAAGCAAGTAATGAGAATCTCAACATGGATAAATGTGGCCTGGCTCTATATGCTCAAAAATAATGAAAATCATTGGTTTGTGGATAGTGGGTGCTCCAGACACATGACAGGGGACAAAAGGAACTTTGTCTCATTGAGCAAAAAGGAAGGAAATGTATCCTTTGGAAGTGGATCTACTATAATTGCTAGAAGGGGAACTTTTATCCTTATCAATGGAAAAGGAAAAGCCCAAAATGCTCTGCTAGTAAACGGGCTCAAACACAACCTCCTCAGTGTTAGCCAGATCTATGATCAAGGACATAATTTTGTATTTAGCACCAAAGACTTTGAAATAAGGAACTCTTTCCTCAGGGAAACTTTTTCAAAAGTGATTAGAACACCTAACAACATTTACATTCTGAATAAGATTCAAGAATACAAATAGATGAAAGTTGGTTGTGGCACAAGCGACTTGGACATATAAGCTTCGAAAACTTGATCAATATCAGCAAGATTAAAGCTATACAAGACATCCCAAAGTTATTCAAACAAAATCAAGGAGTATGTGGTCCATGTCAACATGGAAAGCAAACTAGAGCCAGCCACAAGACCAAGGAGTTCTCTACATCAAATCCTTTGGAGATCATCCATGCTGATTTATGTTGACCAACTAGAAATTAGGCACTCCAAGGAGAAAGGTGTTTTGTTTTATTTATTAATGACTATACTAGAATGATGTCGATATATTTTGTAAAATATAAATCTGAAGCATTTGAGTGTTTTAATAATCTTAAAGCTCTTGTAGAAAATGAAAAGGACACAAAGATTAAGTGCCTCAAAATAGATAGAGGGGGAGAATTCACATCAAAATAATTTAATGAATTTTGTAAAATACATGGAATTAAAAGAGAATTATTTGCTACTAGAACACCCTAGCAGAATGGGGTGGTTGAAAGAAGAAACTGAAAAATTAAAGAAATGGCATGAACAATTTTACTAGCAGTAGATTTGTAGTGGAAATTTTGGAGAGAAGTAGTCAGAACAAATCTCTATACAGTGAATCGAACTCAATTAAGACCAAATAGTGAAAAAAACTCCTTATGAACTATGGAAAGGAAGACCTTCTTCAGTAAAGTACTTCAAGATCTTTAGAAGCAAGTGCTTCATAAAAATCAATGATGGCTCACCAGGAAAGTTTGATTCTCGGGTTGATGAAGAGATCTTCCTTGGATACTCTACATGGAGCAAAGCCTACAGGTGCTACAATAATAGACTAAGGAAAATAGTGGAAAGAATTGACGCAAAGATTGATGAAGACCTTCCAAAAGAAAAAATTCAAGAACACGAGGTTGATCCTTTCATTGAAGAAGAAGAACCAAAAAAGGAAGAAATAGATCAGGAAGAAGAAGAAGCGGAAAAAGAACCACCTCATACCCCTTCAAAGATGAAGTTTCTCTAGAAATATCATCCAGAAGAGAAGATTATTGGAAATATAGATGAAGGGATGCAAACCCGAAGAAGGATGATAAATACACCAAAGAAAAACGATATTGCTCTTCTATCCATGATAGAACCAGAAACATATACTCAAGCAAGTAAGTATCCTCATTGGGTAAAAGCCATGGAAGAAGAAATGTCCCAAATTGAGAAGAATGAGACAAAGGACAAAAGATTATAGGAACCAAGTGGGTATTAAAAAACAAAATGAATGAAGATGGACAAATCATCAGAAACAAGGCAAGGCTTGTTTGCAAAGGCTATTCACAAATTGAAGGAATTGACTTTGAAGAAACATTTGCACCAATAGCTTGTATGGAAGCTATCAAGATGTTCTTGGCATTTGCTTGCTCAAAAGGATTCAAAATCTATCAAATTGATGTAAAGTTAACATTTCTGAATGGGGAACTCAAGGAAGAAGTCTACATGGAGCAACCAGAAGGGTTTGATCTAACAGAAGGAAAAGACTTAGTTTGTAAGTTGAAAAAGGAATTATATGGGTCAAAACAAGCTCCCGGAGCTTGGTATGTGAGATTGGATCACCATCTACAACAACAAGGCTTCAAGAAGGGAGTGGCAGGAACTAATATCTACATAAAGATGGATGAAGGTGAGTTACTAGTCACACTTGCTTATGTTGATGATTTGATTTTTGATAGCAATAATGATAAGATGAGCCCTAAATTTTCTCAAAACATGTCAGAAGAGTTCGAGATGTCGATGATAGGATAGTTATCTTACTTCCTTGGACTACAAGTATCTCAAACTAGAGCAGGATTATTTATATCTCAAGCCAAATATCTGAAATACATGCTTAAAAGATATGGAATGGAAGACTGTGCACCCATAAGCACACCTATGACCACAAATTTCAAATTGAGCAAAAATGATGACTCCCCAAAAGTAGATTCAAATCATTAAAAATCAATAATTGGAGCCCTTTTGTACTTAATTGCTATGAGACCTGACATATTGCAGGCAGTAGGAATGGTGAGAAGATTTCAATCTGCTCCTAAACAATCCCATTTATTAGCTGTAAAAATAATTCTCAGATATCTGAAAGGAACTCATGATTTTGGTCTTTGGTACCTTAAGAGCTCAACGCTGACTGTAACTGTATACATCGATGTTGATTGGACTGGAAGTGTAGATGATCGAAAAAGTACTAGTATCCTAGCTCAGGAAAAAATATAAATCCATATCATTATCCATAGTGGGGGTCGAGTATATAGCTACAGTACACTATTGTAGTCAAATATTATGGATGAAAGAGGCTCTAAAAGATGTCAACATAGGTACAGATCAACCAATTACCATCTATTGTCATAGCACAAGTGTTATCAACCTCAGTAAAAATCCAGTGATGCACTCAAAGAGAAAACATATACCAATCAAGTATCATTTCCTTCGTGAACAAGTAGCTGAACAAAACACCATCTTGCAATATATCAATACCAAGGAGTAGATAACTGATATTTTCACAAAACCTCTTCCTCAAGAAGCATTTGAACATCTTTGTCAAAAGATGGGGGTTATCACTTTAGCATCACTCAAGTTCATTCATAAGATGTTGCAAGATAGGGGGAGTAGTTTGATAGGGGGAATCTGCATGCATTCCTTTGCCATTGATGTCAAAGGGGGCGAGCAAAATAATATTGACATCAATAACAAATGGGGAGATTGTTGACATAGATTTTCATTGATGTCAAATATTGAAGGATCCAGATGAAGCAAAAAGAGCAATCGGGGGAGCAAAATAGAGCCATCGGAGGAAGCAAACAGAGCCATCAGAGAAATGGATGCCAAAGAATACACTATTGGGAGCTATCAAAGCAGAGTATGTCAAAGAATGCACTATTGGGGGCAATATATGCTACAAAAGAGTTATATGGATACAAATACACTATAGGAGGCAGAAGAGTTAAAAGAGGTGGAAATCATATATATATATATAGGCTATATACACTATTGGAGGCAAAAACATGTACATATAGAGGAATACACCATCGGGGCAGAGAAATATGTATAGATTAATGATATTGTAATCGGTGGGTTTGGTTATGTGCCATCACCCCAAAACCCCCGAAAATGATATATATGTGCGAACCCGACAAAATATATCTGTTCAGGTGTATAAATAGGTGAAGTCCGTCAAAAGTGTTCCGAAGCATGCTTTTCAGTGTATTTCAGATTTTTGGGCTCTAAGAATTGGCGCGTTAAAACTTGTGAATTTGCAACATATACACATATATATATTATATAATTGCAATAAAGCATGTGGACCCATTGAGACACTACAATATGACTTAATGTTTCATCGCATCCACCCTATCAGCACTCACATATCGCAATGCACAAAGGGATGTCACTCCTGCAAGTGTCGATTGATGAATATTGTGGACCCAATGCAACATTGCAGTTTGGTCTATTGTTTTGTCACATCCAACATATCGCAAGTGGTTAAGGCCTTGCCACCCTGAAAGCATAGATTGTGATATATGTTGCATACCCGATGCAACATTACAATTTACTTAATGCTATATCGTGTCTTCCATGTCAGAAGTGATCAATTGCAAGTTATAAAGGGATGGCGCAATAAGCTGTGACTGCCAATTGCACTTACACTGCGGACCTGATGCCAGTATAGATGCGGGTGTAATAAATTTGAAGTCCTCCCTTTAATGTTTCGGTCGGTTGTTTTGATATATTTCTATGTATTTGAATATTAAATGTATTGCATGGGGTTTGAAGGCCAAAATGCATAAGAAACACTCCTAATAGTTTAGGAAGCCTAAACAAAATCTGGTTGTGATTGCGATTGGTACGTGGCTTGTGGGTCCATCCTGATTGGTATAGTCTCTCCGTTAAACAACAAATTCCTGTGTAGGCCTATTATCATTAAAAAATGGGGCTCTGCTACAGTTTTAACATGCAACAATTTTTCTTTGTGTATTTGGTCCTTATTGTTGAATCAATGTGTCCTAGGAGTGGTGGTGAGCATGAAGAGACAGAGGAAGCTACAACGATCGTAAAGCTAGGAAGCCGAAGGGTAAGCTAGCACAGAGGAAACTGAAAAGCCAAAGAAATGAAGAAGAGGGAAGCCAAAGGAAAATCCAGTGCAGAGGAAGTTAAGTGAGTGTTGAAGAAGCTGAAGAGCCAGTGGAAAGTGAAAACAAACAGTTAGAGGCATCAGGAATACATAAAAAAATAAAAAACAAGGAAATGTGTGCAAATAATCAGAGCGAGAGGAAGCCAAAGTTCAGGAGAGGCTAAGAGGTAGGAGAAGAAGGAGAACAAGAGTGAAGCAGAAGCTCAGCAGGATTGGGAGCAGAGAACTACAACAAAACGATTTCTACCAGGTTAGGGTTGGAGCCAATGAGGTTGGAGCCTCAGAACTAAAAGGATCGGAATCCTTTGGAGTTGGTGCTTCTATGTGTAGAACTATTGCCTTGGCAAAACAAAGTTCGTGCTTTGGAGGTTGGAGCCTCACAAAAGTCCAAGTTGGTGCTTGGCAACTGATTGCAACCATTTATATATTGTATCTATTTCATTGCATTGTTTGTGTTAATAAAATAATTTATTCCAGCTATCTATTTCTATGTTCCATATATAAATGTTTTGGTGATAAAAAGAACAATTAAAAAGAAATACTGATTCACCCCCACCCGCGCCCCCTTAGTATTTCCAACAATACGAGTAGAAGGAACTTGAAGGGGTTGGAATGTTTTTTTCTTTTCCTTTTCCTAAATACAAAGTACTACATGTTTATGTGCAGCTCACCCTAACATGTGATTACATGTGATTACATGTGATCACTCAATGAATTGTAGAGCAACGACCACTCTAAAGCTAAGGTGATTATTACATATTTTCAACTATTTTTCATTTAATTTGTGTGTAATTATTTTTTCGTTCATGCATGTATGTTTCATGTTATTTATATATTAATGTATAACCATTTCCATTTTCTATGTTTAGGCATATTTAATCTAGAAGAAGCATCCCTTAGTTGGATTGTATATTTCTTGAATATTCATTTTGATGTAGTTAATCTTTCTTGATTTCACCTATATCTTTTGATTTTGTTTTAATTTCAATTATCTCTAATATCATATTAGTGACATATGTATATAACATTGTTAGTTCATCTCTTTGAAATTTTGACTTTTGCAAGTAGTTAGTTGTTGTATTAAATTTCTAAAGCATTAAATAAGTTGTAAATTTTAGTGAAATAATTAGTTTAAGAATTGTTGTAGTTGTTATTTGAGTTCCTAGTTAGTGTTGATCATAATATTGAATTTATATTTTTAATAATGATTTATGTACATACTCTAAAAATATTGTAATTAAATAAGGCTTAAGAACTTAGACCTGAAATTTTCATATATACTGTGCAACTTTTTTAAATGTTACATTCTTCGATTGATAATTAAGTAGGTATTTTATTGTACATTATATAACCCTATCATGGAGGATGAGATACAATTGTTTCCTATCTCCTCATTACCAAATATTGGAATACATGTGTGTGTATGTGTGTTTTGAAAGTAGATGATGTCAAAAAATAGTTGTAGAAACCTATAGAGGGGGGAGAAACTTGACCAAACACTTCACTTGGTGGCTCACCTATCACCATAGTACCAAGAATGATCAAAATTTATGAACGTGTATCAAATATAGATCTTTAAACAAGATCACACTCAAGAATGGGAACCCTCCCCTAGTACTAATTATTTATTATATCAAATGTAGCATGCCAAGTGCTTGAGAAAATTGGATCTCAAACTGAGATTCCATCATATATGTGTTAAAGAAAAACACACACAATATTTCCTTCAAGACAAGAAAATGTTTGTATGAATTTTTGGTCATGTCTCTTGTTTTTGTTTCAATGTGGATCATGGACTTCGAAGATCAGTGGCCACTATGTCCACATAATATTTATACCAGGTAGATCCACCCAAAGGGATCACTTCGTATTGTCTCAACCATGATGCCTAACCATAAGAGTGTTGATAGAGTTGAGCCTATGACCTATCAATAGAAAGGGTGCTTTAGCTGACTAATTGAGTTAACCCTTGGGGTTGGTCATGTATTTTATTTTATGTAATGCACTAGCTACATTTATGTGATTGATTAATGGTGTCTTATGACAATATTTAGATTCATTTGTATTAGTTTGTTTGGATGAAATATTGATTATTATCATTACCTAGGTCAATCACAGCTCACATCCCATGAAGGTGTTAGAGGAGTTGAAAAATGACAATGTGGTAGAAAAGCTCAAGAAATGATTTTTGATCAATAGCCATTGGTGTATTTGGGGTATGTAATTGGTGGAGGGGAACTCAAGATAGATCACATGAAGATGGATCCATAATGAAGTGGTGATTTCTTATTAACATCACTAAAACTAGGAGCTTCATTGGGGTAGTGAAGTATTTATGGAACTTTAGAGATGTCGTTTCAATGATATCTACATTATTCCACACCACAACATCCAATAGGGAAATAATCAGTAGAAAGAATTGATTAGATAAAACAATATTTGTTAAGCACTAGTTCTCATAAAACCTAAAATGTAAAATGATTTTGAATTTGAGATAGACGCAAGTAGGTATGTTATGGGAATAGTTTCGATGTGAGGATGCAAGTCAATATGCTCCTATTATGAGATGTTTCATGGGGGAGTTTTGACTTTTCCTACTTATGATAATGAACTTTATGCTTTGGATCAAGGTGTTAAGAGATGGAATCACTATCTAATCGGAAGGGAAGTCATTATCCACTTTTCACAACCATTATAGTATTTATAGGCCCATTAGATGTTACACCAAACTAAACATTACAAGTTGATGTACCTTTTGCAACAATTTCATAAAATCATCAAATACATGAAGGGAATCACTACTAATTTGGTATATATAATTTAAAGGCCATCTACATCCAAAGAATAACTTTGGGAACTATTATTGACATGGATCCGTTTTCCCATGATGCATACTATTGAGCACACTCGCAAATAATAGACAATATTTTGATCAAACTTGTGCCTGCATTTAATCGCAATACATACATATAAATACATTTTTCGTTGACACTTGGTTATCATCTTCTAAGATGTCTCTTAGACTTCTATGTCAATTGGCCTTCAATTTATCTTTTCCACCTTCCATTCAAGTGAATGAGCCAAGTTTGCATAACCCAAGAGGATTATGCTTCCAACATTCCCTTCCTTAATTCATAGGGGTGTATATGACTCTAAGAGGAGAGTTGAAGTACAAAAATGCATGGCATCCATTGGCTATATGTGCTCTCTGAAATAGTGGTTTAATGAAATCCACAAACAAAATGATGTAGAAAAAATTGAAGTATTCTATTGGTAGTGGTTTAAGGTAGACCACCAACTTTAGAACTAGGCTTGAAGTAATTCCCATAACAATTCGAAATCTATCTAGAAGCTGAAATATTCTACAAAGTGTAAGTACTCCCTGTTGATGGTTTAAATATGACCACAAACTCATGAAGTGGGTAGAAAAAATGAAAAACTTTTGTGGATCATGGAATGATGGCCACCAACCAAATCATGCTTATGGAATATGAATATGTCTATGGGTACAACTCTAACTCTAGCATTGACTAACTCTAGATCTAGATTGTGGCAACTAGATCTATTTTAAGATATGGCTCAGGCTCGCTTAATATATCTTTGAAGATAGTAGCGGACCATCAATTCCCCTCATGTCAGGTACAAGGTGAGATGATGAACATATCTCTAATCGAATGTGTCAATACTTGAGAATGAACTTTGAGGTATGATCGATATATCTTATTGGCTATTAAAGACTATTGCTAAGAAGTGATCGACCCAAGGTGAATCTTTTCTCATGTAGGAGCCTTGTGTCTAGATAATATTTCTTAATGATAAGTATGCTTTCCAAAATGCTCACAAAGGTGAAGATCAAAACACTAATCTTTCACATGGCCAACTTGATTACAATGTTGGAATTTTACATTTTGACTTAGTGGCTATTGAAGAGGAGCATGATGTGGAGCAAGTGAAGATGAACTATTTTGGAGGAACCCAACACTCTGAAACTAGATTGGTTTCGGCTAGCTTGGAATGTGAAAGGACATATCCTTTTCATAACCAAGACTGGTTATATTATTTTTGCTGATAAGCTATTCCCAAGGTTTGTTCATAAGCTTGGGAAGTGCAAGATGAACCTCCGCATATTCTTGTAAACCTAGACCTGAAATATGATCATGTGCTCACTACTAATTAGAATTGGTCTCAAACAAAGAGTTGCTATGAACAACTAACTCATAAATTTGACTCTTTTGTTGTATTTCATCTCATTGGAGATGAGATTCGAGTTGCAAAAACTCAATCTTGTCTTATGCATTTTGCAAATAGGTTTGAAAATGAGTGATAGAGGCCTTGTTTATTTTGGCTATACTTCCAAACATAGAATGTATCATAGTATTCAGTAATTCTAATACATTATTAATTTGATCCATTTAAAATATCAAAATTTTCTCTTCTTTTCTTGGGAAGAAAAAATCATAATTTTATATCTCCTATAAACAAGGAACAAAATTACATTTTGTAGATGTTGTTAAACATTTGATCATATTAATTGTTTGGTTGATCAACAATAAATAGAAAACTATAAAAAAATTACATAAATTTGTCGAGGTTAAGTGTGATAATAATCACATAACTTCCCCTTTTTCCTTTCTTTTTGCAGACTTTTTTCCAAAAACAATGTAAATTTTGAAACGGGAACTATAAACTCAAAACGGGAACTCTGGCCAAAAAACACCAGAAAACATGAAAAACAGTGCTGAAAATGAAAACTGTGTATACTGGGACGATGTTCTTTTTTAGGGTTAATTTTCAACATGTTTTAAAAATGGCAGGGAAAACCAATTTTTTGTGCAATAATTGTGCAAAAAACACCCTAAAAACGAAAGTGTTGATACTGGAATGATGGATTTTTTTAGGGTCAATTTTGAACATTTTTTAAAAATGGTAGTAAAAACGATTTTTTTGTGCAAAAAATAGTGGTATTTGAGGAAAAAACACACTAATATTTTTGGTAGAATACAATTTTCTTTCCTAGGTATAATTTCAACATGTTTTAGTAATGACGATAAATATAAAATAATGGGATTTGAAACACATTAAAATTCTATTAGTTTTCATTCATGTTGTTAAACATATAATAACATGACACTAAAGATCGCTAAAATAATTGTTTTCAACCATAACATTAAAGATGCAAAAGAAATTGGAAAATTTTCAACCATAAAATTAAAAATCCTGACACTAGAACAAATTACATGACAAAATTAATCAAAATGTCATTATTTGTAGATTGAATGAAGCATACATTATATCTCTAAATTATTGTTGCATTGTAGATATTCTAAACAATAAAAATAATCATAATTAAAACATATAATCCAAAAAACATAAAAATGAGTCATAACTTCATTTAACACCATATGGAAATCAAAATTTTTATTTCAAGATACGATGCAAACATAAGTTATATAAACTATCCTAGATAATTCTTCAAAATCACTCATATTTTCTTACACACCATCAGAATTCACATCTTCAGGTGAATGATTGGATGCAGATGAAGATGTCCCATATTCTTCTCTTTCATCAACTAGTGCCCCATATGAGTCCACATGCATGCTCACCATTTTAGTTTTCAAAATTATTCTGGATCTACGACTGGTTTTAGAAGACTCCCATCTCAACATTGTTCCTTTTGGTAACAACCTCTTGAAAATATCTATCGAATTGAAGTGAAGAGTTTCTCTCTTTGTTATTTTGAAGTCATAAACAAGTATATCAACATCCTCCAATTTTAAGAGGTTTGTGCAGCAACGATTTATATTTGTACCATTTCATTTTCTCTTTCTGCCAATTTTTTATCAAATACAATTTGTGGCTTATACACACCATTGACTGGGTGTGTGTTTATGGCATACCAATGCACTTCAACAGTTGTAAAATCTTCATTTTCTGTAATGACCTTTATAACCTTGGCAACATAGAATGGATAGCCATTGGGATCTCCATCT
This sequence comes from Pinus taeda, assembly GCA_000404065.3. NCBI lineage: Eukaryota > Viridiplantae > Streptophyta > Pinopsida > Pinales > Pinaceae > Pinus > Pinus taeda. The sequence continues at coordinate 264,537 of APFE030155766.1, forward strand.
GTTAGCACTGCAATCATGCAACCTTCCTTAATATCTTGTCCTAAACCCTTGTAAAGGTCTTCCATGGCTTCACATTGTGCATGAGATCTTCTGGAACCAATATAAATTTCTCTTTCCTCTACCTGTGGAGAATTAATAATACCTTGAGATTGTTGATGTTCAATAATTTTTCTTTCCTTGTGTTCATTTGATACATTTTGTTGCCAAATAAATGGATTTCTCAAAGGTATATCTTCATTTGTTTTTCTTGAAATGCTATCACTTTGATTATTGAAAAAAGACTCCCACCAAACTGAATCAACAATATAAAAGTACTCATATGTATATCTAATACATTTTTTAATTTTTTCTAGGCAATCTAAATAATTTATATCTCCATTCTGTCTATGTGCATTATGAACTTCAACAACTGATTGTAATAACAATATATTTGATTCAAATATTAGATGATTTGGAATGAACTTCAAAAATTTCAAACCTGATGACAATGCCCATTCTGCAGTAGTTGAATACTTCTTACCCCATATTAGTGTTTTACCATCAATTTGTTTGATGCAAAATTGATGTTGGAAGCTAATGTCATTAATTAAGTTGTTCAATTCATTTCTCCTCACCATGTGATCTTAGAATAAACCTTTGCATGTCAATAGTTTCTTCCAACACATCAAAATTAGGCTCTCACATTTATGATTTCTTAATACATTTAATTAATGATGGCAAGCTCCCAACTTCCTTCCTCCTCAATGTGACTGAAAAACAACTGAACATCTGATCAACATGGTCATAAGTGTGCCCAACAAGAAGGAAACCAACCTTTACCTTCTAAAAAATTCTCAATTCAACAAGCATGTTGAGATATCCAAAAACAATCTAATTTTTGTTTTCACGAAAAGTGTTGTCTGATTGTAGATACAAAACTTCAGGAAGATTACCAGATCAACGAGAAAGCACATCATGAATCATGATTATTATCAAATTTTCGTCATTATGAATATTTGGAGCTGTGAAGTATACCTTTGGCAACATTTTGCCATTAAAGACCATACAACCAACCAAGTGATATTGAATAAAATTTTCTTCTTGTAAAATTTTGGGTGTGCGAACAAAATGTCGCAGAAGGGTGTTCTTCTGGTCCATACCATCAATTATCAAACCCAAATAATTATTCGGATTATCATAAAACATCTTTCGATGCTTGTACAACTTTTTCCTTTCACTTGTTTGTTGTTCATGACGCTCTTGAAGTACTTTGAAAATGGAATCTACCTAACATAAAAGAAATTCATTAATAAATATGCTTTCATAGTTGATGACTATATAATTTTAAAAGTTAAAGTTATGAATGCTTACCTCTTTCTGACCCTTCAAATTTATCCCTTTTTTATTTAAGAGAAGCACATGTACTGCAAATCCCCATCCCTGTCTTCTTAGTAATATGGACATTGTTGAATTCTTTCTTCCATATCTTCACAAAATATTGATATGTAATAAATAGACCATGTCCCTTACCACCTTCTGCATATTCTTTGTATAAGTTGTAGATTTCTCGGCTTGAGAAATTATCTAGAATATGTATTGTCTCTCTATTTAGCATACACTCTCCATGCTTTGAAAATAAATCTTTGATCCATGACATGCAGTATTTGATAATGGCCCAAACTGTCGTTTATGACATACTTCTGAATAAAATGTGGGATTCTTTTTGAAATTTTCTTGGATTCTTGATAGATAAAAACTACCCATTGAATGAAACATTTTGAAAGCCTTTAACAGATAAATAAAAACTCAATATGATATGGTCACTGTGACACTCTATTCATTTGAAATTCTTCATCATATTCTTCATCACTGCTGCTCTCATAGTCCATATGGACTAAGTGGACACTACGACACTTTATTCATTTGAAACTCTTTGTCATGCTCTTCATCATTGTTGCTCTCATATTCCATAAGATTAGGACTAAGTGGAGATTGTGACACTCCATTCTTTTGAAATTCTTCATCACGCTCTTCATCACTACTGCTCTCATAGTCCATAGGATTAGGACTAAGTGGACACCATGACACTCTATTCATTTGAAATTCTTCATCGTGCTCTTCATCACTATTGTTGTCATAGTCCATAGGATTAGGACTAAGTGGAAATCGAGACTCTTTATTTATTTGAAAATCTTCAGCATACTCTTCATCGCTGTTGCTCTCATAGTCCATGGGATTAGGACTAAGTGGAAACCGTGACTCTTTATTTATTTGAAATTATTTATATTTTCTTTCATTAGTGTTGCTTTCATAGTCATTAGGATTAGGACTAAGCAAAAGATTTGACTCTCTATTCATAGTGGAAAAATTTCCGTTATATTCACGAATATGAATAGAGTTGTTATGCGACAAAAATGTTGATGCTTCACAAAGTGAAACTTCACTATCAGAAGAATCCATGCCTTTCAAAGAGAAGAGGTTGAATGATACAAATGCACTCTCTCCAAATTATAATATATAGCTTAAAGAATGAAAATTTCCCTCCAAAGTTTCCCTCCAAAAATTTTCACCAAAATTTTCCCTCCAAAAGTTTTGTTTCATGTATTTTCCTCCATAATTTTCTTTTACAATTTATTGAAAATTTTTAACTAAAATTTTATTATGAATTTTCTTATGAAATAAATATTTAAATTAAAATTGTAAACTAAATCTTTTACCTAAATTAATTTTTTACTTAAACTATATAATATTTACTAGATAATTGAATGTTTTTCTAATTTTTATTATATCTTCTAAAACAAATTAATCCCACATTCACTGTCTAGAACAATTCTGTAATGTTTGCTTTATCATAGTATACTATATCGCCATAATAAGAATCATATGTTAAAGTCTTTATAAAAACAAATTAATCCCACATTCACCATGCAGTAAAACAATTGTGTAATGTCTATTTTACCATAGTTCCCTATATCGCCATAACAAAATTTACATGTTAAAGTTTTTATAAAAACAACTTAGTTGCACATTAACCATGTGGTAAAACAAATCCGTAATTTGCGCTATAACATAAGTTTCATTATCATTATTCCTCACATCACATCAAGGTTTTCGAGATTCATTAAAAGACTTGGAATGAATTCTTGAGCAGCTATATTGCTATCAACAACAAATTCAATGGAAGATTATCGCATTTGAAAGGTTAGTTTTTATTTTGTTGTGTGCAAGTTTTAAAATTCAATAGGTTTAATGATTTTTTTATAGAAATTAAAAATTTAATTGATACAGATTTCCCCACTACATTCGCAGTGGGTGTGGTGGGCCCAATCATGCTCCTCGATAGCCCAATGAGCCGGTGGTGAAGGAGCTAGGGGGGCAGCCACCCAGCCCCTCACCCCACCCTGGTGGCCCAATGGCCGACTTGGGTGGAGGGTTGATTCCCAGAATCAGTCTGCCACCTTGGCTAGTCGTTGGGCCACTAGGGTGATGTGACAGGGGGTTGTACCTTTTTAATTTCTTATTTAAAAAAAAAAAAAATTAAATGGTTACGTTTTACAAAATTATTTATCATTTATCATTTTTTTTGTTAATTTAAGCTATAGTTTTTTTGTAATTTACTAATTTATATATGTGTATTTTTTTGCTAGAAAATATTCAAAAAAGCATTGTTGAACAAAGGAAACCTGAGCTGATAGCTACAAATCTATCAAGTGCCTCAAATGATAAGACTATTTTTTCATACTGGAAGAAATAAAAAGAAGTGAGACTTACAGAAAATGTATGATATGTGAAAGAAAGATAAGGCAGAGATGTGAAAATATATCTATATGTTGTTATCCCTAACAATAGTGGAATTTATGAGGTGTTTGAAAATGTCATCGACATGTGTTTGGTACTGGACACTGAAGTTGTTTATATACTTACAAAGTTTCCCAAGTCACATGACAAGATTAAATATGAGTTATCATATTCATTGTATGATGCGAGAGAGGTATCTACAAAGTTGTGTAAACAAATTGTAAGTGAGATTGCACAAGATATCATAATTATTGATATTTATATTTGTATTTTGCGATATTGTAACTGTCTCATTATATTTTTATAACTTAGTTTTTATTGACATATGATATTTTGTTTGACAAAATTTTATTATGTTGGGATGCATTCATTTCATGGAGAAATATATTATGAATGTTGTCAGTAGTTTCTACTAAGGGCCAGAAGAAGATATGGCGAATAAGCACAAAGCAGTAATTCATGATGCTACAAAACTACATCCAAGGGATAAAAAAAAATGCCTCTAGTGGATAAATGTAGCAAAGGTAGACATGTTAATTTTGAAGATGAGGACATTGAAACTTACACTGAAGAATATCTCTCTGTTATTGAGGATGACATTGAAACTGATGTTAGAAAGGAGAAGAGCCATAAAAGACCAAAAGTAATAATGCACAAGCATGTCTCTATTCTAGTTAATGATGAAAATGTTAGGAGGAAGAAAAGTAAAGTTGAACATTCTCAAGTAGTCATTACCAATGGTGAAGGTCCTAGTGAAACTTCAAAAGAAAGTATGGAAATCATTACACCAAGAGATGATTTAGAGGATGGAATTATTAAAACAAAACAAAATGCCATTCGATAGAAATTGACAAAGAGAAATTTAATTGAGGGTGGTCATACATTTCAGCTTAATGTGAGACAAATCTATAAAGAAAGTGAAGGAAAATGTAAATATAAAATCAGAAAGCCACACCACCTGCATGTTCTAAACTTGAAGACATTGATGAGGTACAATCCATATGCTCATGTGATTAATTATGTGCTTCTTGTTGATACAGTTCAAGTTCCCAACAAAGAGGCATTTGATAAGTCAAAATGTTTTGAATATAATTATTATGTGCTTGGGGGGAACCATTTTGTAGAAGCTCAAAGAAAATTGATGGAGGAATATCTCAATAACCCATGTTTTGAAACAATGAAATACGTCATTTATGTTGGTTTATCAGATACATAAGCAAAGTTGTTGGCATGGGATCATAATTCAAATAATCAATATAGGATGTCTATGAATTTCATCCAAAGGGTTAGATTTATTCATAGTGAATTTGAAGAAAATGCGGTCGAGATAAGATAAATGTTACTATAAATTTCCGAAAGGAATGTTGTATGGAAATAGACTATCAAATTGAGGACAAAATCAATTCAAAAGACAACAGAGTAAATAATGATATATTAAGAGGTATTGAGAACATTTTCTAGTTGGCATTTAGAACTAGAGAGATGTGGGAATTGATTAATGATATTTTTAACATGTGGGAGAACATTGGCATTAAAAACCAGAAGGCCAAAGGGTCTAAACCATTGATATGTAGCAATAGAAAATCAGGTCCTAAAATGAAACAACTTCTAGAAGATATGACTATCACACCTTGGAGAGCATTGCAAGGAGTGAAGGATGAAAAACTTGTCAAAGAAATATAATCTTGTGTGAGGTCAGGGGAATTATCACTAGAGGAAATCTTTGAAGAATTTCAAAAGTAGGTTTGTTGAATTATTTTTACTTCTTTCTAGATTATAATTTTCTTTTAAATATAACATATTGTTCTTGGTAGTATTTGTTATATATATCATTATATTAACATCTTTTACTTTATCTATTCAATCACAAAGTTTACATGAAAATACAAGAACAAATGGTTAAATTTTTGAATAAATATAGTTGATATGATGTTGTACATAACTATCTAGATTCATGTTCTACATCAACACTAAAATATTTTTATTTTGCATTTAAAAATGTATGTTGATTTATACATTCATATTTTATTCATCTATACACTATTTTTATTTTATAACGTATACATATATTTGTTTATTTTAATAAAGACAAGGAAGGATGAAAATGGAGCACTGGATAGTTTCAGAACCTTTATTTAAAAACTCAAGATTGAAAGACTAAAGAAGCAGTGTCTTAGGAATGTTGAACTTGATCCAACTCTTACTATTTTCATTTGGGATGGGCTTAACACTATTCAATATCAAGTAATATAAGGCCACTATGAAGACATTGCTAAATTCATACCTAAAAGGGACTATGCCTTAGTTATTGCAGATATTCCCCATGGTTTCAATATCTCAAGCATTAACTATGATAGTGACCCTTATATTTATGAAGCTCTTAGTAAAGTGGTTGTGGGATTTATATAAGTCACGTCATCACCATTATGGAGATTTGTGACATTTCATTTAGACAAAAAATTGGCAATGTTCTTGTCAAGCTTGAAGGGGAAAACAAACTCACGGATGCATCTTACATGTTAAGACATTGAAAATGTATGTTTGATTAATGTTAAAAAATTCATTTATGTACAAGTTAATTGAAATTTTATTATTTCATGTTACAGACAAAAGTCAAATCTTCTTAATCGTGAAGCTCAACCATTTATAAATGATTGTTGGGCAAAAGATGATAGCTATATGTCTATGTTTTTTAATCAGGTAGATGGAAAGAATCATAGCCAAGTACAGACTTATGATGTTATTGTGAAAAAACCAGCATATGAAGACAAATAAGAGAAAAGAGAGATAGTTAACATTTATCAAAAACCACAGTTATTGATTATTTATCTTATAGACATATGTTCAAATGAAGGAGATTGGGTTTTGTATTTATTTTCTAGCTCAGGTAAGTTTTATTATATAGAATTGAATTTTAATATGTTTTTTCTTAATTTATATGTCATTATACTAATTTAATTCATTATTTATTTTGTGCTTGATAATTAGGTACAACGCTTGCATGTTTCCTACAAAAAGGAAGAAATTGCATAACCATTGAAAAAGATTTGGTACAGTGCAATTTTATTCACCAAAGAATTAATGTTCTTCAATTTCTTCCAAATGCAATGCAAGAAATTGGGTTGAAGAAAGGGGATCTTAGTGAATCACATGTAGCAAAAAAGACAGAGGAATCTCAACCAGCATTACATGGAATTATTGGAAAAGGCATACATTGGGAGATTCGCAGACATCAAAGATCCATTAGAAGAGGAAAATGAGTAAAATAAAGCAGAAAATATTGTGGAAGAAAACAATGATAAAACTCTACATAATGAAAAGTTTGGATTACGTGATATTGTTGATTAAATTTAAGTTATGCTTGGAAATCAAACTCATTTTTTGTAACTATAATTAAGCTATATTTGTAATGTTTTGACTTTGACATTTTATAAGAAGAATAAACATTCAATTAATGTTTTTATGTGTTCAATATTTGTATTCTGTGATTTTTGCTTTAATTTTTAGGTGAATAATTATTTTTTGAAAAAAACAGTGATTATTATTATTTTTTGACATGAAATTCATAAAAAGAAAACTATTATTTAACCATTTTTTGTTAATTTTTTCTTATAAAAATTGTGATTTTGACATGTCATTTGTAGCAAAAAAATAATCAAAATGTGTACTTTTCTAGTTATATTTATGTTGAAAATGGTTATTTTTATGTCAATTGTTAAAAATTATTGTTTTTTAAAGGCAATTATTTGATGTGCATTGAAAAATGAATTAACAATATATAAATATGTAGAATATCAAAACTTTAAAATATCGACCTTCTTCTTTAACTATGCAAAACAATAAAAACCTCACTACAAAAAGAAAAAGAAGAAAAATACCACTTCAAGAATTGTTAAATTTAGAAAATAATTATTCACATTTAATACATTAGAAGATTTAAAGTAAAAAAAAAATTGGTCTTTTAAAAAAAGGGCTTGATGCAGAATCAACACTTTTTAAAATCAACATGAAAATCATTAACATTATAAAAAGTAATGTATATAAAAAATTTAAAGCGTAAAAAACTATGCTAAAAATAATGTGTATTCTACATCACCAAATTTCAAAATCGAGTCACTTTTTTCTACCTTTACGAAACGGGTAATTGTATTAGTTGTCGTTTCAAAGTTTACATTGTTCAAACCCCATGTTTGGGGTCAATTGTTACTATTGCTAATTAATTTCCAACTTTCTGTAGTGGAGCTTATTTATCTAAATTCAAATTCTCATATACATTGGTTCTCTTGATTTCCCTCGTGCCCTTTTCATTCAATGATTCCTTTTTATGTTGCTCTGTTTCTTTGAGATTTACCAATTTAGTGCCTTTTTGGATATCGGCCATGGTTTTTGGCTGGTTCACATCTCATTCAGTTGCTTGGCTTCCTTATTGTTCTTGTGCATCCATATTTGGATCGTTCCCCATAGTCTCTTCTTCTTCTTCTTCTTTAGAAAGGTGGGGATGAAGTACCCTCCATCCCTTTGGCTTATGGGCCTACCTCGTTTTCTTTTTTGGGATATTTTTTTCCTATGGGCATGTGTTCTATGGGTGTCTTGTTTGAAAACAAATTCAAAATCTATCTCTCATAATCTAATACTTGATTCCACTGAAGATTTTCATGTCTTAGTTGGATATGATTATCTATACTTTTTCTAAGGTATATCTCTACACATATTATGGAAAATGTGAAGATACATTTCTCTGTTTGATCAAATTCAAACTTTTTAAATTTTCTGAGAGTATTTCCAATATCCTCTAGGATATGATGGCCCATGAAAAGAAGAGGGATATTTGGTAATCTTGCCCAAAGTGGCATTGTTGTAACCATCATGCATGTGGTGTCAAAATCAGGAAACCATGGGTTGAAGAGTTGACTCTACCCCAACATCACGGCCCATTATTTATAACTTTCTCCAAGTCTTTCTACCTATCAAAGTGAACTGTGAAAAAACCCATTGGACATAAATAGATGTCACAATTGGGTGTCTAGGAGGTAAACACCCATTGACGTAAATCTTTAGACCATGACTAGAAACCATTGAACTTGCATGTTAATGCCTTAGATTGAATATTAGCAAATAGGTATTTTACCTTTGGGTGTTTTACTTCCATGACTACTGTTTTTTCTGCTTGTTCAATTGTGTAAGGTCCTGGCATTTTTTGGGCTTCATCAACAGAAGTGCCAACATCTCCTTTCACTGCATCCTTGAAAGAGATTGGTCCATTAAAGTTTCTGGAGCTTGATGCTCCACCCACCCGATATTTAATATTATAGTGGAGTTATTTTCATTGTCATAATCTTACAATTGAATGTCATCTTGCAATAGTTTCCCCTTGAATATCAAACTTTGTAAGAATATTAGTATACCCAAATTGCTCTAAATAGTCCCCTTCAAATTTTCCAATAGATCCCAACCATGAATTTAATAGACAAAAGTCTTCCTATTGATTTTTTTTGTATGTAGATATAGATTTCTTTTTGGTCTCAATCTCTCCTCTGATCAAGAAGAGACAAAAAGGTATCCCCAAAGAGGATAAAACTCCATTTTTTTGGTACTTCCAACCTCAAATCCAGTGAAGGGGTTTCTCTTTTGGCAGTTCCAAACCCTGTGAAGCAATGATTGCTAGATATCTCTGCCAGAACGTTTCTATCTTTATTCGGGTTGACTCAAAACTAGTAGATCAAGCCAGATATCCTTGCATAGAAGAAGAGCCCTTCAGCACCAACCACAATACCTCTATAATATAAACTCCCACCCATGTGTAGCGTGCAAAAGAAGCTAGATATGGTTAGAAAGAAGGTAACGTTGGCGTCCTAGATCTAAGTGGCCACCACAACCACTATGTGAAAGAATACCCTATGTCATCAACAAATATTTTGTGTATATTAAGACCCCATTAACATGATAATGTCATTTTCCTCAAGAGGTCAAAACGCAAATCTACTACAGTACGCGCAGATCGTAGCATGTAGAGCTGAATAAAACCCTCGCCCTCCGCCAAAGTGAACTTGGGTCGTTTCCAACCTACGCTATAGTGCTCCTTTGTTGGCATAGGCCATAGTGAGATCAGTGACATTGCTTGGAAAGGCTCTGATGACATGAAAAACCCTAGCGCTATTCAGAATCTCCATCTCCGCCCAGGTATTTTTCAACCCAAAATTTTCTTACAACTCAATTCACCAACAGTGATCCAAAATTGATACAAAAAAATATTTGGTCGTTGATGGGAAAAAACAATTCCAACCATGGTTTGAATGTGCATACTAAAAAACACGGGTGAAAATTGAAAGCAGTCAGGGTTCGACGACACTATCGGGGACTACTTCAAGAGTTATGATGAGATCGTGAACAGTGAGGTAATGTGAGATCAAAAAAGTTAGGACTATTTGTGGCTTTGGCTTTGTGGTCTTCGCAGACTCCAATGTTACCAACACATTCTTCATTGGTGGATTAATGAATGATAAGGAGGCTGGCGTGAATTTTGATACAGAAGAAGCAACACAACAAGATAATAGAAGTTGAGTGATGAAAATTATTAATGATCAATGGCACTGACTAGTTTTTCAACTATCGCTGCTAGTACTCTCACCACAATTTCCTCCTCATCTTCGGAGTGACTGGAAATTTTGTAGTTTTATTATTATAGCACTTCAATGCGAGATATTAGTCATGTAACCTGATTGTTGCAAGAAGGGCTACTCAAACCCATTGAATACCATAAACCACTATCGGAAATATTGCTCGCAACAAGCCCATCACTTTGAAACTCACTAAATAAATTGGTGTGGTCTTTATAAAGCTACTCTCCAATGGCTAGATTCCCTCACAAAAAAATCGTTCACTAAAACCAAACTTTTTATAGAGCTAGGATGTCCTTTACACGGCTTATTCAAACTCTGTACCTACAAAAAGCTTCTTTACCAGCTAGCCTCTAGCTTGTAGTTTGCGCGACAAAAAGCTTTTTTAGTGGAGGGTTTCTTATGATTTACCGACCAGATTAGATGCTGACAAAGTTGAAATTGACAATGAGTTCGAATGGGATCAGTTCCATGTGGGCTGCAGCGAATAGAAAAACGTTGTTGGTTGAAAAAAATGAAAATGATGGTGAAGGTATCATCGACAAATCCATTTTCTCCCTATTGTGCAATGAGGACCTTCTCGAGAATGATCATATCTTAGACCTCCTTCAGAATTGCACCGATGTGTATGGTCCTCTCCATCAGGGTATAAAGATATTCTAATCCGAACAAGTTAAACTGTGCCAAACTCAGGAAGAGAGATGTCAAAACATCCAAGTGATGCCCATGTACATTGAAATCAACAGAAGGGTATGAAGATCCACTGTCAAGTCTGAAGCTTTAACATAAGAGTGCCCTAATATAAAGGAAATTATGTCTTCCTTTCCTTAAAACTTTTCTCGCAACTCATGCTTTACAACATGATCAATATCAAGACTGCCAAGCAGCAGAGATAAGGAATCATTTTTTTCTTTTGAGTTAAATGGCTAAATTCACACAGCTTTACATGCCCGTATCTTTATATGAATGTCAGTTGGAAGAGACAGATGATTATTCGTTCATCGACCATAGTCATTCTTCACAATTCGTTAATGAGATGCAGTTGTTCAAAGTCGACTATCACAATTTCAAATCCTCGCCAAGTCTTACTTGTGCATAGCCTTGAAAATCAAGGTACCAAAAATAACACATAAACAAAAGCTTGAAACCTCTCAATTTTTTTCTTGTGCTTCTTAGATCCCAATTCTAACTCATGCTTAAGGTAAGGAAACAATAAAAAAACAAATACATTTTCCATTATCTATTTGGGTGTATTTGGGTGTTTATGCACATAGACAGGTTGTATGAATACATCTAACTGAGAGAAAATAGTGCATAGCATTACAACAGAAGATGAGAGAGGCCATCAATGGGAAAATAAAAGAATGACATTGAATGATAGACATGAATCTCGTTGATACTGATAGATCTGTCTGGCTGAGATGCCAGTCTACGTGAATCGATAGAGAACCAAAAAGGCATAGGAGTCTAGAGATGGACGAGAGGTGAGTCTTAGGGTTTGCTTATCCTGTAAGAACCATCACACTATTTCTCGCATGTATAAAATCATTGAGAAATACTAGAGACCAAGAGAGGAAGCAACTCGAGTTAATAAAACTTGGCTTGGAGTCAACGCATGAATGGATGCCCACTTGCAGACAAGCATTTGTTACGATTTTTCTTAGAAAGAAGAGGGTTTTTTGGTATTTTCGAGTGAGTGTTGGTGGATAGTGAAGAAAAATAATGTTCATTGCACCAGAAATAACTGTTTCGTGAAAAAGGGACAAGTATGTGCAGTTGTAGATAAACATCCAAAATTGCTAGACCATAAATTAACATTCACTGAGCACCTAAGGATTGATGTAGCTGAATCATTTCCAATGGATCACTAGCTCATAGAATTCACTAACTCAGAAAAATAAAAATGGAGAAGCTGAGTATGCTTTTGGAGTGCTCAGTAGAGAGGACCACAAGACTAGTGGCTGGGGAAGGCTAAAGGCCATGGCTCTAATAGTAGGTTGAACACACTCACAAATAATAGATAAGAATTTGATAAAACATGTGATTGCATTCTATTCACAATATATACATACAAATACATTTTTATTGACTATTGGTTTTCATCTTCCAAGAGGTCTCATGGACTTCTATGACAATTGGCCTTCACTTGTGGCTTGCTTCCTTCCATTCAAGTGAATGAGCCAAGTTTTCATAAACCAAGAGGTTATGATTCCAACACATACAAAGAGGCATATACAAAGAGACATACAAAAAACATGTGGACTTTAAAGAGTTGTTGTAATAGCTACATGCCAAATTTGTGCAGAATAATGTAATGATAAACTTGACTAACATTTCTAGAATGAGTTTCTTTACAAGTTGGAAAATCTCTATGTTCCTAGAGGTGAATGATGGTAACTAGTTAGTGAGGGTCACACCTCCAAAATTGTATAAAAGTTTAATATGGAGAAGATAATTTCCAACTTACAAAGGTATGTCTATTGGCCCAAAATTCAAGAATATGTAGATTTGTATATTAGAGGACACATGTTTTGTTATACCACCAAGCGTAGTAATAAAAATTAAGGTGTATACCAACTCTTACATATATTGAAATGACTATGGGAGATAATTTCCATGGATTCTATGAGTGGTTTTCAAAGAATCAGAAATAGACATAGCAATCTATGTGTAGTGTTGATAGGTTTAGAAATATCTCCATTCTTATACTCTCTAAAATGACCATCAAAGCACAAGAAGTAGCTGATATGATATTTGAGTGGGTTTAGGTCAAATTTTGGATATCAATGTACCCTTTGAGATGCTCCCAGCTAGAGAAATATAGAATGTAACATAAACATTTATATTCTTCACTTTTTATTGAAACAATAATTAGATTTTAACAAAACTCATACGATCACCTAAGAAGAAATATTATAATCTCAATGTTATAGGCATAAATTTCAATTTTATAAACACTTTGAATCATAAGATGATGGCTAAGAAGAATATAAAGGCATATGGATAATGAACTATTTTTTTAACAAATAAATATTTAGATATTTTTATAAGAATGTGTATGGAGAAAAATAACTTAGTAGCAACATATGATGTATTGTATATAGAGATATAAGCATAGTTCATATGATTTAAAGATAATGAAGAATCATATAAAATACTAACAATATCACTTATGAAATCTTATGCATCTATAATTTCAATGAAGATAGTGACATAAGGGAAGTAGTACCAAATTAGTTTATTCAAACTTTGGTTCTCATAACTTAAACATCAAATACATGGATTGAAAAAGTTTGTGTAAACAAAAAAAGTTTACAATAATCAAAAGATTCATACACTGTTACAAACTAAAAAAGTCAATCTTTAAGGACTAAAAATATAACTATTCAATGCTCTTTTACAATTTTAAAATGATAATCTTGATCCTTCAAAATTCCAACCCCTAAGTTGTCTTTATATTTACTATAAAATCACAAATCTCTTTCTTTTATCTAAAAGTAGCTTGATGTTTCTTTGAATAAAAATGAATATTTCTAGAGTGAAATCCTTATTTAATATACTCCAGATCAAAAATATTAAGTGACAATAAGACTAGTAACTTGAAGGGATAAGGTTGTGAACCATATAATCTGACAATTTTATGATTTTCATATAGAAATAGACTCCAACCTTGGTCTCCAGATAGAATTGCAAAAGTATTTTGATTTATAGAAACATTATTGGTATGATATTTCCTTCCAAAATAGTATAAGCCATAAGCATAAGCTAATTAACAATCTAACACCCCTAGGATGGCCCTTATGTGTGTGATGTACATATCATGTTTAGGATGATGATCCAATAACTATTGTGAGACTAGATAGCCCATGTACATATGTGTCTTAAGCTAGTCTGCCTATTTTTATATGTTTTGAGGCTAGGGAGACTAGTTTTGTAAACATGAAATCACATGTATGTTAATAAAATACACCACTACTATAGACCAAGTCAGACAACGGAGTATGGGGGGCTAAGACTCTACAAGTGTAAGAGGGGGGCCTAAGGGATAAGTGATGAAGGGATTAAGCCTAGTTAGCTAAACTATTATTAAAATGTGCCTAAGTCAAAATGTTGTTTCATCATATATCCATCATAATGCAAATTTGTATTAACTACCATACATGTTTGAATTTGATATAGATATTGCTCATTGAATCAAGTGGATCATGGCCATTAGATCCATCAGAAGGGTAACTTGCTATTAAATCAAGCACATGTTGGAATCAAATATATATTTAGGTTGTTGGGTCAAGTGGATCATGGTATTTAGATGTTGGGATGGGGTCCCTAGTGGTAGAATTGAATTAACTTGGTCATTTTTGTAAAGAATTTTGCAAAAGATGTAAAGTCTCCGCAAAATGTGGGTGCAGAGCGCGTAGATAGACACAATTCAAAGGGGTATTTGACCCTTGTTTTGGTCATTTTGGAAGACTCACGCATGAGTTAGGGGCCATGGTATTGTATTAGAAAAGCTATAAATAGTTGAGTCATAGTGAGTCTTATAGGTAACTTTTGATAGAGAATTGGGTACATTGAAAAGCTTTGTTGTCTTGGGTAAGTAATAAGGTAGGAAGGCTGTACTTCTCGTGCTTAGGTAGAGAAAGGAAGGCTCTTGTAGCGGAGTGTGCAGGAGGTTTGGGTAGAGTCTGCAACTGAGTGTGTGGACCCCTACAGCTATGTGTGTAGGGTATAAGAGTCTGTAATAGGTGAATTGAAGATCAAAAAAGATAGTTTTTTGAAGAACTACTAAGTATTTCCATTGAATCTATTTATGTAATATGTTGTCGATTAATGATATGTTTTTTGAATTATTGAATGAATGCTACACAAATTCACTGAATTTTGTCTTAATAATATATGAAATGAATGTTTATCCACTTCCGTGAAGTTAGAAAGCTATTTCTCTTATGTTTTCTGATGAATCAAGCAGATCTACAGGGAACTTGATCTAAGGTTTCTTGCTGATGTGCGACAGTGGGTAAATCGATTGTTCATGGTTCACAAGAATTGATCATATACCTTCGCGAAGGTCTCGAGGCAACTTTAACCTAGTTAAAGTAAAGATCCCTAGAAGCCTATCGATCTATGTGGAAGTAGATCTAAGGCACTAAAAGATATCACACTGGTCTCTAGATGCATAAAATTGGTTCTTGCATCCCCCAATATTGCTTCAGGTGAGACTGCAGCTTGTGTTGTGTAGGCAGTTTTCGAAAGGGCCAACAGTGTAGGGTTTTGGTGGTTGGCGAAACTGACATTGAACTTGGGTCAAGACCCCCTAAGACAAAAAATGGTTCTGTTGCTGGGAATTGGATCTGCTTAAAGAGATTTGTGATGTTGCATCAATGGAATTGAACTAAGAAAGAAATTGAAAAGTGGTTAGATCGGAAGATTCACGAGATCACGACTCAAGAAAATAAGAATTTCTGCTTGTCCAAGGAGGATTAGCTGAATATGTATCTGTATATAGAGGTACACGAAATATTCTTTTACAGTTTCCCAATTGAACTATATGAGTGGTTAGCTAAATTGATATACAATTAAGGAAGGTGGAAGCTTGATCTTCCTATAGTGTGGATTCCATAACTGATACGACAACTAGAGGCATCTGAAAATAAGATCATGCGGGTTGATGATCATTAGTTTGATTGAATTCTGGGAGGATTTGTTATTGAATCTGCAGTTGATACCTCAATTAGCTATAGCAAGGTGGAGAGAAGATTCTTCAAAGGATTGCAAGGTAAGTATTTCATGTCATTGAATACTTGGATTAAAATGCTATTATGTGAAAAGTGGGTAATGCCATTACCTTAATGTTTGGATCTACGCGAAGTGGTACACTTTTTGTAAGTCACAGATCAGGTCTAGAGTATAGTACATTGATTGAAACTCCTTCAAGTGCTGACAAATAGGCAGTGTTTACTACACCACGAAGTGTTGTTCAGTTAATAACTCAAGGTATTCTGACAATATCTCATCCATCCACCTCACCTCCACCTCCACCTCCACTACATACACCTTCACCTACACCTCTGCCTCCACCCCCACCATTCATCATGGAAAACCCAATGAAGATGCTAATATTCAAGGGCATAGGAAGTGAAGATCTAGATAAATTTAGGGTTTTCATGAATGCTATATGGACAATAGAACAAATCACCAATGATAATATAAAGAAGGCGCAGTCGGTTACCACCTTGCAAGATCGAGCGTTGGCCTGGTACATTAAGTATTTTGCTAATAATCCTTAGGCATCATTAGCAGAGACTCAAATAACTTTTCACAAAGAATTTAGTAAACCTAAATCTACAGTGTAGTCAGTTATTGAATTCAAGGAGAACCTAATCAGAGTCGATGAGACACCTTAGGACTTTCATCAAAGGTTGAAGTGATGGATCAGACATGATAACATGCAAATATCAAACACCTAACATCATGACTGGTTTATCACATCGCTTTTGCGGCATTTAAGAATCCCTCTATCATAGAAGGAGATAGCTATGCAAACAAAATCCTTGGAGACCGTGACGAGGCTATATGCATCACCTATTCATGACACGAACCTAGGGGTACAAAAGATTCACTCACAATTATCGAGCCTACACCTAGAGTTACAGAGTCTAAAGAAAGAAAAGGAGGCAAAGGCCGAAGTGCGTGCATAGGTTTGGTGCTTGAAGTGCAAGGGCCATGGGTTTGATAAACATCATTGTTCAGTATATGCAAATTATCTCATGGGAGGACTAGTCCCCCTGAAGCCAGAAGTCCCAGCGGAGCCAAGCACAAGAGCTACGATATGGTGCACCATTTGTCAAGTCACTATGAAACATGTGACAAATAATGACCACTTACTTCAAAAATTCATTTAGAGACTGGAGTAGGTGGTTTGCAATTTCTGTAAATATGTGGATCATGATGGGTGCCATTGTCAAAGTTATGAGATGATGATGGAAAGAACCCTTACTTTCCATATACAACCAGAAACTCGACCTCTAGATCAAGGCACTGGAAGAACATGCAAGGGTTTTCAATGTCGAGGACGAGGATGAGGAGGAGGACCTAGCAGAGGTTGTGGCCAGATTATCTTCTACAACTGTGGACAGTGAGGGCACTTCACGCGAGACTACATAAATCCTACACACCCTTTGTGTCAATACTATAGACAATTCGACCATGCCATAGAACAATGTCTAGTGCTAATAACTAAAATGCAAGAGAAGAAAACACAAACTCAACAGCCTACGTAGAATTTACAAATGATGAGGGCTGAGACCCGCGAAGAAAATCAGAGCATTAATATTTTACTATGAAGTGGTATGACAATTGGTGCAGATAAAGGTAAGAAGCCTGAAGAAGACGGATGGGTTTGCAAAGCTCTAGAGAAAGAAGTTTCCTTTAACCTTAATCGCAGTAAGGAAATATTCATGGAAGCAAAAAAGAGCTTCATTGATGCCTCCACCTTAGAAAGCCAAGGTAAGACACCAAAAACCAGTGTGAGACAAGAGGTTGATCCTTCTGTACTCACTACATTTTTGGAGATCTGCATGAAACTACTGCATGATAGAAAGGATATGGAAGGATTGCAAGACTTAATAGACAAATGTACCAATAAGGAAAATACTTCTACAGAGAAGTGCACAGTTAGAAATATTGGTAAGAATAAGGCACGAACAGGGTGTGAGATGTAGCTAACAACATAGATAGGTGATTA
Organism: Pinus taeda; assembly: GCA_000404065.3. Lineage (NCBI taxonomy): Eukaryota > Viridiplantae > Streptophyta > Pinopsida > Pinales > Pinaceae > Pinus > Pinus taeda. Next base: position 282,675 of record APFE030155766.1, read on the forward strand.
TGAAATGGACCAGGTCATTTTGGATCTGGGGTCCGATGCGAATGTTCTACCGAAATAGACATGGGAAAGGATGGGGATACCTGCACTGTAGTGGTCTTCGATTCAGCGTAGGATGGCGAATCAGCAAAAAAACATCCCCATGGGATGGTGATATGGAGAAACGGTTGATATTGAAGGTGCAAGTGCATTAGCAGACTTTGAAGTTGTAGAATTTTTTGATGAAAGTAATCCCTACCCCGCGCTCCTGGGAATCAACTGGGCTACTAATATGAATGGGATTATTAATTTGAAGAAGAGGACAATGTCATTGTAAAGGAAGTCGCTAAGGTTTATAGTGTCATTGGATCCTGCGGAAGGGGTGCGCTATACTGAACTATTCCATGATTATGTAGAAAGTGAGGCTGAGCTAGATGAAATCTACAAGATAACAGAGCGAGATCAGGATTGGATCAATCCAATGGCGGATGGATATCATGGGACCGGGAGAGTTCCTGCAGTTCTGACTTAGATGAAGAATTAGAGCACATGGAAAACTTCTTACATGAAGTATCTACATTGCAATGCAATATGATGACAAAATAACAGCGCTAAGTTTTGTCGGAGGCAAGAAAGTTACCATGTTATGATGGTTTGACTGACATAGATATGTTTCTAGATGAATTTGAGCATGAAGTCCTTGAATACCATTGTCTTCAAGCATTGGAGTTGGCACTGCACACTACACCCACACGATGATGGGGTACGCATAAAGATAGTTTTGTTGGATGGAAAGATTATAGACGAATGATAAAGTTACAATTTGGACATGCTAATACAAGAATGACTGAGAAGTATAATGGAAGGGATGATCCAAGCAATCACCTGGCAAAGTGGACTAATGTGTGGGGGACAAAACCGTAGCCATAATGGGTACATATATTTTGTCATACCTTGGATACAATCCCCATGAACTCGTACCTCGAAACAGAGCTCTGCCACGGCACCACAGAATGGACATAATGAAGGAAGGGTTCTTATTGACTTCAAATTTGAGGACAAGTTTGTAAGAATCGATGAAGCGCTTCAAGAAATTAAAGTGGTTATCTTCAAGACATTGAAGGAAACTATGAAATGGACCCAACCAAATTGGAGCACCCAACTGCGCCACACATTGGAATGTTATAATGTGACCGCTAAAGAGGAGGAAGAAGACATAAGGAATACCAATATTCCCAAGATAGAAGGGCATCACGAAGTAGAGGGACTGTAAGTAGAGAACCCCGATATCTTCGCACCTTTGGAAACAAGACAAGTAAAAATTGGTATTGAAGAAGAACCGAAGTTCATGAAGATTGGAGACTATTGGGACGACGCTATAGTAGGGAAAGTTGTTGAATTACTTTGCAAATACTAGGATCTCTTCCCCACTAAGTTTTCATACTTAAAGGGCATACTTGGTGATTTGGGTGTTATGAGAATCACATTGAAACCAGACGTGAAACCTATTAAATAGAGGCCTTATCGTCTTAATCCTAAGTATAAGGAGAAGGTTCACCAATAATTGGATAGCATGATGGAGGAAGACATTATAGAACCTGTAGAAGAGTCTGATTGGGTGAGCCTGATGGCAGTCCAAGAGAAGAAACAAAAGAGCGAAATACAAATCTACGTATATCTGCACAAGCTTAATGATGCATGTGTTCATGATCTATTTTCGACGTCGTTTACAGATCAATTCTTAGATAATGTCGAATGGAAGGAGGCTTATTCCTTTACTAAATGGTTTTCCATTTATCATCAAATTAAGATTGCCCAGAGGATAGAAGAAAAACCACCTTCATGATAGAGTGGGGTTACTTTCAGTACACTATTATGCCGTTTGGATTGAAGAACGCACCTGCAATATTTTCTTGCGTAGTCATAGCAGCTTTCAAAGAATTCATTCATAAGTTTTTGGAAGTATAATTTGATGACTGCACTCTGTTTGGCTTGTTGAAGCACCATGTAGCAAGTCTGCACCTTATGTTGAATACCTGTTGAAGATACAAGATAACATTGAATTTGAAAAAAATGTATATTATGTGTTCCTTTTAGGATCTTGCTGGGTCACGTTGTGTGTAAGCAAGGATTGATGGTGGACCCTGCAAATATTGCGGTGATTGTGAACTTGGCGGCCCCTAGGAATGTCAAGAAGCTTCATGTGATGCTGAGACACATGGGATACTATAGAGAATTCATTAATGCTTATGCTCAAATTACCACACCCATGGAGAAACTACTAAAGAAATATGTGACATTCTGTTGGGATGAGGAATGTCAATGCAAATCAGATGTGTTAAAGGAAAATATGGTTACTGCATCAATCTTGGTATTTCTCGATTGGAAAAAGGAGTTTCATGTACATGTGTATTCTTCTTGCATTGCATTGGGTTCCGTACTAACATAGGCAAGCAAAGGAGAACTGGAACATCCTATAGCCTTCGCAGGTAGGAAGTTATCGAAGGTTGAGAAGACAAAGCGCGAGGGGATGACCATAGTCTACATGCTACAAAAATTTTGGCATTATCTATTAGGAGGGCATTTCAAGATGTATATAGATCATTCTGCCTTAAAATACTGGGTCAATAAGGCTGTGATGGGGAGAAAGATTTGCAGGTGGTTGTTATTATTTCTAGAGTATGATTTTCAAGCAATTGTGAAGTCAAGGAAGTTGAATGTTGGACCTGACCATCTATCGAGAATTGAAATAGGCAAAGAACCCAATAATTTGGAGGAGAAGTTGCCCGATGCACAGATCTTTGCGATATGTGTAGCTAATGACAATTTTTATGACATTATTCACTTCTTAACTACATGTATGAGGCCTCAAGGATATACAAATTAGAAGAATAAGGAACTAGTAGTTTTTGCAGCCAATTTTTCGGTCATTGCAGGACATTTGTACAAAAATGGGGGCACATTAAATATTGCAGAGATATGTGCCAGATTTTGAGCGTGATAGTATTCTCACTAAAGCTCATGGGGGAGTTTTGGGAGGCCACTATACAGGGAAAGCAATTGCGCAAGATTTTTTGCGCGCAGGAATATGGTGGCCAACATTGCACAAGGATTCCAAAGCATATTGTAAGGTGTGTGATGCATTTCAGAGGAATGTAAGACCATCGTGAAGGGATGAACTACCACTCCATCCTCAAGTATCTTTACAGGAATTTGAGAAGTGGGCAAGTGATTCTATTGGCCCGATTCAGCCACCTATAAAGAAGACGGATGCATGCTACATTATCACTGCGACGGAATATTTAACCAGATGGGTAGAAGCACAACCATTAAAGGATTGTATAGGGGCTACGGCAGCAAAATTCTTCTTTGAACATGTCTTAACATGGTTTAGGTGCCCGAAAGTATTAATGAGTTATAGGGGAACACACTTTTCGAATAAAACGATTAGCGTGTTGACAGATGAATTCTAGGTCTACCATGAGAAGAGTACACCGTATCACCCACAGGAAAATGTGACATGTAAAGATTTTAACAAAATTTTGGAGAAAACGTTGACAAAGATCTGTAATGTGTAGTGAATGATTGGGATGTGCACATACCTACAATACTATGGGCTTATAGGACAACTTGTAAGAGGTTGCTAGGGAAAACGCCATTCAAATTAGTCTATGGGGTTGAAGCAGTGATGCGTATGGAGTACAAGGTGCCTAGTCTATGCATATAAAATTTGAAGGATATGGTAGATTGTGAGGCCTCAGAGGAATGGATCAAGTAGCTAATGGAGTTAGAGAAAAATCATTTCCTAGTAGGATTCCATCAACAAGTGCAGAAGGAACACGAAAAATCATGGCATGATCACCATATCAAGCTTTGCACATTCAAGGTAAATGATTTATTGGTTTTATATGATAGTAAGTTCACGAAGTTTCCGGTAAACTTCCAAATGCATTGGTTAGGGTTGTATGTTATCAAAGAGATCATGGATGGTAGCGCAGTCCAGCTCGTGAAGTTGAATGGGGAACCCTTTGTTGGAAAAGTAAAAACAAGTAGGTTGAAGCTATACACAGGGGATTCTTCCCTAGTGTGATGACTATATGGTAGTAGGACAATCTCAGTAATATAGGCAGCTACAAGGGATTGTGGGACTATAAACTATGCTATCCGACTAGCAATGACTATGTAGCAGCAGGACAATCTCAGTAGTCTAGGCAGCTGCAAGGGATTGCGGGACTATAAGCTACACTATCCGACAAGGGAAAAATATTAATTTGGAGGTTTCACATCGAGTGACATATCTGTGACAGGTGGAACTACGCTGCATGAGCTACGTCATGGAGGATGGTATTGCGCAAGTGGGCCCAAAGATAACCATTGAGGTTACTATTCACTATTTGATGGCAAAATGACAGTTAAGGGGAGTGGGTTGGTATTATTTCTGGCAAAAATCTTTGCAGATCTGCTGCCAAAACAACATTATTATCAGAATTTGGGGGGAGTGATCAAATTTGAATTCAAATCCCTCTATAAATTACACATGCTCGTCCAATAGAGAACACTTTGCATTATGAGTGTTGCTGGCACATTTTTCTATCTAAAGCATATGAATCATGTGTTTTGGGAATAATTTGTGGCATGTGCCTCGTTTCCAAACTATTTTGGAACATCCCAAGAGTTATTCGCTGAGAAGATAATTTGTACTAACCCCACCAAAACCCTATGTTCAGAAGTAGTTGTGTCTGACACGCCAGGCCCCAAAGTAACTAGTATGGAAGCCATGCCCATTATGCCTATGATGCCAAGGTCGTCTAGGCTGAAGAAAACTCTTGCAAAAGAAAAACAATTGAGTGCAAGGGAAAAGAACTCCGCAGTGAAGGAAAAATAGAAGAAACTAGTACTTGTAAGAATGTCACCAAGTAAAAATCTGGAGGTGCAGCCAAAGGCGTTGAAAGACAAACAACCAGAAAGAGTGGTGGATTTAGAAGAAGAGGAGTACCAAGTTGTCAAAGAATTCCATCCCAATGGAATCGAGCCTATTTGTAGCCTCCCATAGTACATCCCTCTGCAGCAAGGAAAGACCAAAGTGACTAAGGATCTCGATTCTAGAAAATTTGGGGTATTCACTCCCCTGCTGCCTGAATAGGTCACATTTGAAGGACCTAAGCTCATGCACATCCTGGTACTAGAGGACTGGACCTCGCAGATCATGATACATTTCTGCATCTGGCTACCCATAAGTACATGACCAAGATATATTATGTTGAGCCAGGGGTTACACAGTTAGAGCCCATGAAGTGGGTCTGCGACATTGAGTAGTTGGGGTTGTTGAACATGCTTTTAGTACCACACTACCACCACTCACCTATCAATATGATCTATGTGTGGCAACTCCTCGCACTGGTTCATGATGGGATTCTATGGCTGAGTTAGTCTATTCCAATAAACGATATGTTGATCCACATGATAGAGAAGTTTCCCTACAAAGAAGAGGACCCTACCAAGGAGTTTGGAGGGAAAACAGGGGAAAAGTAGCTCACTAATAAGATGAAGAATGAATATGGTCTTGTGAAAAAGTCTTGTCGATACTCAATTATGTCAATTCAAGACTAGGAATTCCAATTTTTTGCCCAAATCTTTGTAGGAAATATTATGTGGAAGTGTCGCACGGAAGAAGTTCTGGCGCTTGTTGTGTCACTTGCTGCACAGTGTGGGAAGGGTGTGTAGTTTAATTGGTCGAAGTATCTCTACCAAGAGTTCCTCACAAACTGTAGAGAAGCCCAAGATGAAAGAAATCATTTTCAGTATGCTTGGCTTCTACTGTCTATTGTATTAGTTGCCTAGACGTTATTGGAGGACAACCAATTTCCTCTTCACAAGGAAGATTTTCCCAAGGTCGGGAGGTTAACTTTGCTCTGGGCCACAAAGGATACAGCACAAATCAAGGAAACACATTTTTTTTGGGTCGTGAGGGAGATGGAAATTCGGATCGTGGTTAAATAGAGGCCAAGATTGTCCCCAACCTTGTTCGGATAGTTGAAAACCTACGTGGAGTTCAAGGCTGACTTTCACAACATCTCAATCCGTGCACGAAAGGACCTTGAGGGAACTGGGCATTTATTGCCTTATCTAGTGACTGAAATGGATGTACCGGAAGTTGTTGGGTATTGATCACCAATGTGGTGTGAACCTACAACATTGGATGTGGGAACCTACAAAGGCATAGAGAAATTTGTTGCGTAGAAGAGGAAGGAGGTTGCTTAGAAAGTTGCCCGCACATTAACCGAAAAAAATAAGAATGAAGCCACTAAGGCAGCTACAATGAAGGCGTGTGTGGAGAAAGAGCATGCTGCCAAAGAGAAGACAAAGAAGGAATGGAAGGATGTTGAGGAGAGTGGGAAGTATTCTTCCCACCATGCTAACGAACAGGAACTGTCCATGCAGGGAGGAGGCAATGGTGAGGAGAAGAGCACTCATTTCATCCTGAAGAGGTGTGGGCAGGAGCATACGGGTGGAAAACAAAAGAAGAATAAGTATGATAAGCAGACACATCGTGATCCCATGGTACTGATAGAAGGCAATCTCGACGAGAATAGGGAAAAGATATGGGACACGACAATGGTGGTGCTGCAACAATTTGAGTAGAAATACGTGCAGACGTTGGGGAGCGTCCGGAAGGATCTGCAGGAACTACAGATACAGGGAAATAGGATTCAGGTGGGTGTTAGGTAGGCAAGTGAAGCACAAGCAAGCCTAACATAGGGAAGTGGCACAGTAGCAGATACTAAACAAACCCTCAATCTCAGAGTCATTGCTTTGCCAGACGGGTCAGTCTGTGTTGAATCAGATGAGGATCACACTGTGCTCGGCACAATTAAGGATATGGGATTGAAAATTGCCATGATGCCACTCCAAACCCTTCATGTGCTACATTAAGGGGTCTCATATGAGTTGAATATTAGAGAATAATGCGTGCTCACTGTTGTCAGTGATTTTAAAGTCAACAACGAGCAAATTTTCACAGAAAAAACTTAGGTGTTTAAGGAACAAGAGGAATTGCGGACATAGCACCAGAACATTGTAACAAAAATTGAGTTGGCTTACAAGTTCACGCCTAAGCTAAATATACCAAAGAATGCAGAGGCCTCATCCAAAGTGAGGAAATTGGTTGTTGTAGTATGTGCTTCAAAGGAGAAAGTCGATAAGCTGACTTTCAATTTTCGTATGAAAATAGTTGAGCTACAGTTGAAGTTGTAGCTGACCATACTACTATAAATTCGGGAAAAAAGAGGTGCAACTATAAAATAGTCCATGGGTCAACTAGATGTTGTAGTTCAGGGTTGTGACTAGTTCTTCACTCAGGTAATGGGCCTATGGGATACACTGCAGGAGGATCCTACGCTACAACCGTTGAACATAGAGATTAGGGGAGCACATTAACAATATGATGAGATTAGCATGATGGTGTGGAAGTTATCACCAGTACAGTGCTTCGCATGATTACACAAAGGCAAGGCAAACTTGACGCAAATCCAGGAGTTGCAGAAAAAGTAGTCCTTGCTAAGAAATTGGCTTTAGCCTTGGACAAAGGAAGCCAACCAACTTTCACAAAACATTCATGAGAAGCTAAAGGCCATGAAATAGACCCAGAGGACTATGCAACTTGTAGTAGAGGCACCATCGGGAAACTGGTCCAGGAGGTACAACAAGCAACAGCACAGAGCACCGCAGAGCTTCAAACATTGACCAAGGCATTCAATGATATTTGTGAGAAATTGGAATAACCAGTTGAGTGACTTGAGGGCGAGTCATGATCTTTGTGTTGGGGGCCTGTTGGGATGGGTTCCTTAGGGGTAGAATTGAATTAACTTAGTAATTTTTGTAAATAATTTTGTAAAAGATATAAATTCTCTGCAAAATATGGATGCGGAGCACGCAGATAGATAGGAGTCAAAGGGTTCTTAGCACCTTGTTTTAGTCGGGTTTGAAGACTCACCCATGACCGAAGGGCCATGGTATTGTATTAGAAAAGCTATAAATATTTGAGTCATAGCAAGTCTTAGAGGTAAATTTTGATAGACAATTGGGTAGATTGAAAAGTTTTGTTGTCTTGGGCAAGTGCTAAGGCAAGAAGGCTCTACTTCCTACACTTAGGTAAGGAAGGCAAGGCTCTTGCAGCTGAGTGCGCAGGAGGCCTGGGTAGAGTCTACAACTGAGTGCATGAACCCTTACAGCTATGTGTGCAGGGTAGAAGAGTTTGTAATAGGTGAATTGAAGATCAATAAATATAGTTGTTTTAATCATTACTAAGTATTTCCATTGAATATGTTTATTATATATGTTGTCAATTAATGATAAGCTTTTTGAATTATTGAATGAATTCTACACGAATTCACTAAATCTATCTCAATAATATATGAAATGAATTTTTATCCACTTTCGTGAAGTTATAAGTTATTTATGTTATGTTTTCTGATTAATCAAGTAGATATACGGGGAACCCAATCTAGGGTTACTTACTGATGCACGAAAGTAGGTAAATCGATTATTTGTGGTCTGTAAGGATTGATTGTAGACCTTCGCAAAGGTTTGGAGGAAGCTTTAACCTAATTACATTAAAGAGACCTAGAAACCTACTGATCTATGCAGAAGAAGATCTGAGGCACTGAAAGACATAACACTAGTATCTACATGTAGAAACTTAGTTCTTGCATCCCCCAATATTGCTTCGCATGAGACTACAACCTATGCTATGTGGGATGTTGCCGAAAGGGAAAAACATGTAGGTTTTTTTCAATTGGAACAAATAACTCTAAACCTAGATCATGACCTCCTAAGCCAACATTAGATCCATTAAAAGTGTAGTTTGGTATTAATTTACATGAATGTTTGAATTTAATATAGATCTAGGCCATTAGATCAAGTGGAATGTGGTAATTAGATCCATTGGAAGTGTAATTTGGTATTAAATCATAGACATGTTGGAATCTGATATGGATTTATATCATTGAATCAGGTTAATGATGGTTGTTGGATACATCAGAAGCATAAATTACCACAAACTATCATTGTTGTAATTTGTTATGAATTATGGGTCATTCATGTACTCCATGATCAAACATCAAACTTCTAACTGTGTAGGTTGCATGATGTGGAAATAAGTGGGGAATCAACCTTGCATGATGTCATAGACAATAGAAAAATGTCATGTGAAAATGTGGGACAATAAGTGGGACCATTCCATCCTGGAGGAGTTCATTAGGTGTCACATGAACCATGGGGACTAGGTGGGGATCAAAATGTAGAGAATGTAGTTGCATGCATGCCAATTGTTTGAAGGAAGACATCCAACCTAAATTTGTGTCCAATGAGGACTAAAGGACATACACACACACATTTCAATGTTTTCCAATTAACAATTGCAAAGAAGAGTTATAGGTGGTTTTAATTGATTTTAGATACCAAGAAAATAAAAATATAACTAAATTTTCATATTTTTTTCTGATTTTTAAGGTTATCAACTTGTAGGGCATTTATGAGGCCCTAAACTATGTTTTCGGGTAGTGAAAACTCATGAAAAATGTGGCTATTATTTGTAAATTTATATAGCTCAAATGAGATATATTGGAGAGAGATTTCAAATGACATATTGCAATTGTGAAATGGAGTCAGTATGAGGAAGTTATGACTAGAACATTGCAATGGAAAATTTAGGTATCAATTTATTTCAAGATGTGCAACCTTGTCGCTAGAGCTTATATTTGGACATAGAATAAGTCAATATAAAACTATTGGACAAGAAAACATAGCCATGAAGCTAGAATCGAATTTTGGACACATAATATTTCAAGAAAATAATAGAAAGATGTTGTAGCAAAATAGGGAAAATTATGCAAAATTGGCTAAACATTTCATAGGACATAACTCCTAGAACAAAACCCAGATATGGGAAAACAAATAGTCAATAGAAATATATCAAGGATGAGAATACATCTATAACTAATAATTGTGATTTTGGATATAAAAATTCACGGGAAATTAAAAGAATTCCATTGGTGGCCTACAAAAGAATAATTGACATAATGAACAAAAGTGTCAAATATGCCTAGGGACATACAATCATGAAGACAAGGTCAAGCATGAATGTCATCATGGGCAATGCTGATGAAAATTCAAATGGACATGTAACGGGTATGTCAAAAAATAGATACTTAGAGGAGACCGTGAGGAGTCTCAAAATGGAAGTGCTCAACTATAAGGCTGTTAATGAAATATTGATGAAGCAACAACAACAAATTAATACTCATGTTTAATAGAGCTTAAATAATGTATAGAAGAATGTCAACAATAAATGTGATTCAAGGAAGGTAGAGGAACATAATTAATAAGTTAAGAGGGAGGATGTTGGACATTCAAGGAATTCTAGGAGTGTTGGTAGGAGTTAACATCACTCACCAAAATATTGAACTAAGAGAGCTTACGTTTCCTTAGAATCTAGGAGTATTCCAATCGTATCATCAGTTAAACAATAAAGAAGGAGACTTGACCTGAATAACTTGCAAGGAGAGTTGAGGAATATTAAGCCTTCTACATTTAATGATGAGCATAAGAAGGGAGAGAGATATGAAGCTTGGTTGCTAGAGATAAGAAGGCCATCGAATTATACAATTACTCATCCAACTTAGAGAACTGGTGTGCAATTTAGCACTTGAAGGGAAAAGCAGATCTATGATGGGAGAACCTCAAGTTATACACTTGGATGAGAGTAAAATCTCATGAAGGTGGTTTAAAATGTATTTTTAAAAGAATTTTGTGTCATAACACTATTATGAAAAGAAAATGCAAGAGTTATTTGAATTCAAGATCATAAGTATAACACTAGAGGAATCTAGAAGAAAATTCACTAAATTATTGAGGTATGTTGGTATTATTAAGGATGAAAAATTAAATTTATAAAAATATTTTTTAGTGTATTTCCACCATTATGTGTTGACAAAATTGAATTTGACCAACCTAGTACTTTGGATGAAGCTATGAGTAAATCACAATACCTTTATGGGTAAAATAAAAAAAAATCTGACCTTCCAAAAAACTTTCACTACAAGAAGAGGGCCAAGTTGGACCTGAGGAAGAAGGGGTATAAACCTTCATTCTTCAATATCAATTCCCAAAAAATAAAAAAATAAAACTAAGTCAGCCCAAAATGAACCAAGGGAAGCTAATCCATTGGGAAAAATATCAATATTTCATCCCATCAGATGTTTGGGTTTTGAAGGAGAACACATGTATCGAGACAACCCTCATGAAATAGAAAAAATGAGGATCATAGAGTATATTCAAGGAGTTGATACAATATAAGAGATAGGTAAAAGCATACCCATATTTTTTGCAACATTGAAAAATAGGTAGGTTGATCATTAGACTTGTTGTGGTTGGAATCAACCTCCTAGAGATAGCCCCTGGGTTGGAGGAAAGACGAGTGCCTATGACATTGTAGATGAGTGCTTTAAGTTTTGCAATAGCTAGCACACACACTCAAGATTCAATATGTCATGGAATATAGATGATTCAGAACCCTCCTCTAGAGGAAACGTATAACAATCTGATGAAAAATTAACTCCCAGAAACATCAATGCAAATCTACATTTGCCTTCATCACCTAGGCCTGGGCCCTGCACCTGAATGAGTCATTGTAGTATATGGGATAGAATATTTGAACAAGAAGGAAATGCAATACATAGGGATTATCTCTAAGAATTTGTTGTAGCTTCGTTTTGGAGCCTCCCTACCATCTTTTCATAGCACCTTGTCTTTCTTTGTTAAGTACACAAGCTTCAGTGGTTTGCTTGCACAAACGTAGCTTGTTGATCATAGCTTGATGCATTCACCTCACAGGTTGTTCATCTGGACTTGGTCTAGTTGTAGGCTGAGAATCTGCCCCAAGAAATTGTGCGTTTCTGGAGGGAAACCAACCTTCCCTCTAGAAATTTCAGAATCTTGTCTCATAGCCTATTGGGCTCCAGGATTGCGCAATTCTGCCAGTCAACTGTCATAGCGAAAATTGCACAACTTTTCCCAGCAAGGCTTCTTAGCCCAACATTTGTGAAAATCTAGGCAGTAATCAGTTGCTCTACATAGAAATTGTGGAAATCTCCTGGGCATCCAGCCAAGCTCCCAACCAAAAATGTGCCTTTCCCTCAAGTAGTTGAGCAGCTTCATGCATGAGCGGTTGGGTTGACCAGTTCCACCCAGGACCAAGGAAACTTGATTTGCATGCATGGCTTGATTTTTCCTAGAACAACAAAAGGAAACATGCAAAAAAGCATCCCATGATTCACATAACTATTTTTAGCAGCTGGAGGTTACATGCAAAGTTGTTTTAGAAACTTTCCTCCAAGTCTCGCTCTTCCCTAAATTTGTGGCAAGTGTGTCATGAGATAAAAACTTATTTATTCGATGCATCAAAGCTCATTCTTTAACATCGATATTGGAGCTCTGACATCCCACATCACATCAATATCTCTTCGACACCTTAGCTATTCATGGGTAAGTGGCCTCAACTTGTCTTTTTCAACATTTCTATCACTCTTTATGTATTCGCTTTTATGAGTGTTGTTTACTTGATTTATTTGAATGCTTTTTCTCATTTACATGTATACTAGCTTGTCCTGGCATTGTTTTAGTTTTCATTGCTATCTCATTGTTGTCACATCCACGAAACTATTTTGGACGAACGGTCGTCAATTTGGTGACTCACTTCACCCACATGCATGTTGATCTGTTTACTGAATATTTCATTCATGTTTGCATGCACTGTCAATTGCTTTTACTTTCACTTAGTCTGTTCATGCATTCAATTTCATATTTTATTTAAGTTTCCCATCCACAAGTCTGGCCAACCTTGGCCGGGACTCTACCTTCACTAAGACAAAATTACGTGATCTGGGGAAGGAAGGCTTTGTCTTCCTCTCTAGAAATTTTCATTTCTTCCCAGCACTTTCCTCCAAGACTATTTTTCACATTTATGAGGGACAGTGACTGCTGGCCCAAAAAATTGTGCAATGCAGTCCCTGAGCCTGCAATCACTCCCAACTGGAATTGCGCATTATGCAATTCCAACAGCCCGCAGCCAGTATGGATTGCACATTGTGCTAATCCAGCAAATAGTATTACCTCTTAGATAGCCAAGACTTCCTTTTGAATAGTTCTAATAGCTAATCACCCAGCCTCCTAGAAGAAATTGCGCAATCTTGCCTATCAGTTCCCTAGGTATGTGTTGTGTCATTCCCAAATTTTTTTTTGGTTTTCACTCACATATTTCTTTCCATGCATGTTGCTTGTCTCTAGATCTTTCAGGGGTTCATCCACCTCTTATCAGTACAGGATCAATGGCTTTTAAGAGAGTGGGATCATAGGAAATTGACGGAAATGCAGCTGGAGTAGCGATTGAGTGAGTGTCCTCTAGTCTACCGATCTATGAAGATACAAAGTTGTTTATAGATAGGGACATTAAGCTGAAGTGGCAAGAGGTCAATGAAGCATTCACATGCACTTTTGAGGAAGACCTTGAAGACTGTCAAGTGTATGTGAGCATTCATAAGTTTGGCTTGTACTAAATTGCATGTAGATGCCTCGTGTTCCTATGCATGGACATGATACACTGGATCATCTCTCACACTAATCTCGAGACGATGACCATGAGCAGTGTCAATTGGATGAAGCTTGCAACCTTATGGGAATGATATTATGATGTGATGTATCATATGTCAAAGCTCGTGACTATCACGAAGGCTCCATCCAACTTACCTAACAACAGTTCTAACTGCAGAGACATTCTGAAGAACTGGGTAAAGGAGTCGTCTTGGTTTAGGTTGACACGCAACCGGATCTATAGGATGAAGTTATTATGGAAGGAGTATCAATACTTGGTCATATTTGCATGTCAAATGTATGGCCAAGCAAGCACGAAAACCTTCCCACAGAGGTGGGTGATCACACTGGACCAAGTAGCCAGAGAAGGAAAACCATGTAATTGGTCCATCTTGTTGGCTCATCAGCTGAAAAATAAGTAACGAAGGATCAACACTCACTCGGAGGTATGCATGCAAATATTTACATGTCTGCCTACATCTTAGATTTAGTCTGTGCAGGACATGAGTTCCCTAGATTGGAGTGGGCATGGTCACCCATGGAGACTGCTATGAACACATATTTCAAGTTGTTGTCTGAATGCAGGTTCAAAGGAGTAATCACACAGTTGTCAAATCATTTTGTCACACAAGTGCACATGATGATATTTGAACAGGATCCACCCTGCATGTTGAAGGAAGTAATGGAGGCACTAATAGGAATTAGTGATTGGTATACCTCACAGTACGACACCTTCATTCGAATGTTCAGCATAGACAAGCCTCTACATGTTCTACTGAATTTTTCCTTGGACGTACTTGTCATGCAGGAAGTAGCATATCACATCTCGGTAGGATTGACAGCTAGATTTCCCTAGAAGAATAAGGCACCTTGGCCCACTCTTCCATTGTAGATTGGGTTATATGATATTCAGAGTATCAAGCAAGCCAATGTTGAAGTAGAACTAATGAAGAAGTATCCATTCGACCTCCAAAGCTACAATCTATATGGCCCACATTGCATTGTGAAAGATAATTAAATGAAAGTTCAGTTCAACTATAACTAGGGGGCACGTCATTGGGCCAAGGAGGACCCATGGAGATATTGCTATAGTTTCTCCAGACCTAATGAACCAGTCGACTTATAGTTGCTGCTTTGAGGCAACATGAAGCAACATCACGGAGAGCACTAGCAGCAACAATAGCAACAGTGGTAGTAGAGGCAAGCATGCCAGTGCACCAGAAAGGTAAGAGGAATATTGTCATTTTCATGGAGGAGGAGCAATGCTACAAGTTCTGAGAGGATCCATTAGTAGAGAAAGTATCTATGGTTACAGAGGAAAAGAGGCACTAGTGTGACATGTGAATCGGGTAAAGGCAGAGGGATAGAAGAAGGGTGGAAGAAGCAAAGAAGGAGTTTCTTGAGTTGAGGGAGAAACTCCAAAAAGAACAAGAGTTGCAAAAATGGGAGAGGGAAGCATAGCAGTAGTAGATAAAGTAGGGGGTGAAACATGTGCAAACAGATGAAGAAGCACCCATACCAGTAGTTGATTCATTAGAATAGCTGGCATTAGGCAAAGAGGATGAACCATCACAAGAGCAAGACTTCACTCATGAGATAGAACAAGCACCTCAATAGTTGGTTGTAGACATGGAGTAGCAAGATTTGGAACAAGACACCAACCTCATGCCTCATTACCAAGAGGTCGACTTACCTACTTCAACACATCTAGATGATGAGAAACTTTCAAGTGACCAAGGAGGCACTGAGATCCTTGGTGATCAACTGGAAGGAGAGATGCACAACATCTCATTTGACGAATCTCAACATAGAGTTGTGAAATCTCGCAGAGTGTCAACTTTAGAGGATCATGCATCTCCTATGCAAGTTGAGGAATGAGTGATTGTGACTAGTGTGTGAAAACATACAATAGACTTAGACGATGCAACCAAAGTGTATGCCAAAACCGCTAGCTCAAATGTTCACTTTCTGATAGTTAAGATTGAGCGAATGTAAAAGGAACTACAGATGGCCAAGCAAGGAGGATACTTGATGACAATGTCCACTCGAGCTGAAGTGAAGAAGGATGTACTAGATGAAGTATTGTCCCTTGACACAGTTACACGAGCGTTGTACTCCAAGTTTAGTACTGTGCATAAGGCAATCATCCATCTCAATTGATGGCAGCAACAATGTGCTAGAAGAGCACTATCTTGATGAACTTTCATGCTATTGTTGATGACATGTAAACATGGATGATGAAATATAATGGAGCCCCCCCTCACTTTCCTAAGATTAGGAGGGCCAATGTGGTCAATCTGAAAGCACATATTCGAAGTTAGATCTGGAACTATGAAGAGCTCTCGTAGCTCATTACTAGCATACAAGCTTCACATCCATGTGTATTCAGAAGTATGGATGTTGTGGTGTGCACACACACGATCCCATCAATTGGGACTCTCACCCAAGTGAAGACAATGAAATAGGTCTGACTAGAGCTTGTCTCATACTTTGACGAGTTGATGCACATTTCCACCAGCCCAGACTTGCCCATAAGTGTAGACATCATGCACAAGTATGTTGCTGGTCTGACCACATTGAAGACAATGATGTGCATTCTCTCAAATGATTTGGACAGAGGAGTCGAAGCAGTGTACCCAGATGTTATGGATGAAAGAGTCAGGTTTCAGACAGATGTCACCTCCGAACACATGGACACCATTAAGGACTACCAATCTTGGCATCAGTATGTTATTCTCAATCAACATGAATATGTTCATGAGTTGGACTTATATGGTTGTCTAAATCAGAGTGATGTCTAGCTTGTCTTGCTCAAGCCATTTGTTTCACATGGGTACATGTGCATTGTAATGTAAAGTCTTGTCAAGTATAAGTCAAGTTGTGGTAGTTGGATGTAATAGTCATAGAGTAGGTGATGAGTCATGAGGGTAGTTGAACTATCACAAAGGGGAATGTTAAGGTTCACCCCACCCTTTTCTATAAATAGTCCCTCATAACTCATTGTAAAGGTTTTTTAGTTAGCCAAGCTTCCGATAATACTATCTTGGAGAGAGCTTGGATAGTATTGTAACAAGCCTTGGCTTCTCCACTGTGCAGAGCTAGTACATCTCTTTGGAGGAGAAGGCAGATGTGGTTGTAACGTTCCACTATTGGAACTAGTGGTTGGACATGGATGTATTGTATGACTGGAACTTACACTTTTTTGTATAATAATAGCCAGCATGTTTCATGCATATGTTGTATTGTATTGTATGCTATCTGGTTTATGCTAAATGATATATATGTTGTTTTCTTACACAATTGTGTATGGAATATTTTGTATAAGTATGTAAGAATCTTTCTAAAATGTGTTCTTGGTTTAACCATCACTTTGGATTGCTTGCTATTTTTCCTTCCATGTTGTGATGCATCTTCACTCATGTGTTCCCTTCCAAGCCGAGTACTATTACATGTTTCCAAGGGGTGCATTCATCTCAACCCACAAGTGTTAGAACCTCTCATGTACCTTCCTTGACTCGCTGCAGCTGTCACACCCTTGCTACCAACAGAAGTATCTTACTTTCCTCTATGCAAAATCATGTTCAAGGCATTACCATACGACTGACAGTTGGGACTCCTACACCAAATGGTCTAAGGTCTAATTTGGACTTCTTACCTAGGAGATCCCCTAACATGTTGGCAGGTCTAGCACCGTCAACATTTCTGGCACTAGAAGGAGGGTCATATGACAAGTTGTGCCCTCTCATCCTGTTTTGAACCTTTGCATATCTTTCATGGATTCTTGCACTCTTCTCCCTACGTGATATTTTTTGAATAATGAAGATGTCACTGTCATGAGGGAGTTTTTTGATCACTTGTCCACTTACACGTATGATGGTGAAGGTGAATTGGCCTGCCCTTAGTACTTACATGGCTTTATTTCCATGCTTCATGAGGAAGATGGGTGTTCTGACGAACAGGCCAGCTTGCTTCCTGCATACACACTTCATGAATCTCCACGTCGATGGCTGTTTAGCCTACTAAATGACAGCGTGCACTCACTTGAGCACTTTTGTGGTCTCATTGTAGACACTTTCTATCATTTTGATCCAGACCATCTTGACCAAAAACTATTACAACAACGGAAGGCTTCATATGAATCGATTATGGATTTTTTGCAGCGCTTCCGTGACTTGCAGTTTCAAGCTCCTAGGAGCCAGATGAAATTTTCTTATCTTTGGGATTGATTCGAGTATTTCCTTAAGAAAAATGCTCATCCCAAGAAGACGTTTGAAATCAAGCCTCACTCAACATTCTTCAGTGAGGGAGTTGTACAATCTCATGTGGATGCAGTCACTGTCTCAACTAACTATCTTTCATCCCCTCATCAAACATCTCCACCACTACCGAGGGATGTTGAGGATCATTCTCACACACCTATTCATATTTCACATCCTCCCAACATCACCTCACTTAGTTTTCGCATAGATTTGGTTGTGATTTCATTGAGTTGTCATATGCATTTTGTTCCACAACCTCTGTCTTCGCACTTGGTTGTTCCTCCAAATGATACTATCTTTTGTTCTTCCATTCTAGACTCTTCACTTGTTGTGAATGAGGAACAAGACACTGAAGTAGTTGGTGTTGCACAACCAACATGCGCTGTCATTCATGAAGAGTATGAGTGGGAGCTTGAACATCAACACTCGGAAAATGATGACTCCTTTCCATTCGAGCCCCCTCTATTCTTTCCTAACATATTTGGTGAACCTTCCATCCATGATTTTGCATGTGTGTCTTCATCCACAGATGCACCCAATTTTGATCACTTGCAGGACACATCGTATGTTGTTACATCATTCGACAACGGAGAAGATGAGTTATTCATTGAAAATCCACTTGATCTTTCATCTTCCTTTTTTGGAAACATAGAGGATGAGTTTGTTCACTTTTCATATACCCCTCTATTTAATTCATCTGATCATGAGGATTCCAATGAAATCATTAATTTTTATTTTTGTGGTGGTCATGATCTATTTACTTCCATATTTAATGACGATTGTGACTCTATTGTAGTTGATCTTTCGAAGCCACTTGTTTATGATGATATACCTAATGACGAAGTCGAAACACCTAAGACTATTGAGGCACTTCAGCCTGAGCTGATGGTTATATCAAACCCTGGCTCTCTTGGGGTTAGTCTCACTTCCGATTAGGAAATTGTTAAATCACCCAAGGTCCCTCATCAGACATCTTTATGCATTGAAGATCCATCTCACACACAGATCATACTTCCTCCACTCGAACTACATGATCCCATCGCCCATGCATTGGAGGAATCTTACATTGCAAGCACATGTGCATGATGCAAGTTAACTTTATTTCTTTCATTTGCTTGCATTTCACAGTAAAGAGTGTGCTTATGCTTCAAAGTTGCATGTGGTGTCCACAAACTACTAACCATGCACTTGTACTCACTTATGTCCTGTGGGCACTTTGAAACAGGAAGTGTGGTTGTCTTCATTGTTATATCTTTCTTGGTTGTTGGTTCACACAACTGGGTTTCTTGTGGACCAAGCCTTCACCAACATGGGTCAACCAATGCATTGGTGGCTGCATTGAAAATATCACTTCATGTGATCAGGCCCATGCACCATTAGCTTAGGAGTAGGGGTAGTGTTTGCTTTTAATCAGTTTGCTTGCATGCTTGTTTGCTTACTTTCTTTTTTTGTCTATTTGTTTACTTGCTTGTTTTCTTTTCTTTCACTTTTCTTCTTCTCTCACTTTACTTTGTTGTTTGTTTTTTTGTTTTGTTCATAGGTTAGTTTCACATGAAACCACGTATGACTCTTGAACACGTTGGGTAAAGTACAAGAGGCCTTGTACAATTATCACTACTTGGTTATCTGTCATCTTGCCTCTATATGAAGAACTTGTTACTTTTAGTCCATGACATGTTAGGCCCCTATACTAGTAGTGTAACCCCTTATTGTTATTAGTACAACCCACTTAT
Source organism: Pinus taeda (assembly GCA_000404065.3). Classification (NCBI taxonomy): domain Eukaryota; kingdom Viridiplantae; phylum Streptophyta; class Pinopsida; order Pinales; family Pinaceae; genus Pinus; species Pinus taeda. The sequence goes on from APFE030155766.1 coordinate 302,290, forward strand.
TATATTGATGTACCCATGTAGTGCCCATATTGTTACTATTGTGCCCCATAGAAGCCCACTATTGTTATTATTGTGCCCTTACATTATTATTGTTATGTAGGCTATGATTATGTTATGACCCCTTAAACTCCTATATATAGAAAGGAGGTCTTTTCATTTGTATCATCCAAGAATTGTTCATTTATGTAATGTAAAGGAGGTTTCCCCCTCGAAGAGGCTGAATTCGAAGGCGTTGATCTATCTTTTCTATCTTTTCTTGAGCTAGTTTCATAACATTTGGTATCAGATCTTTGAATTCTAGGGTTTTGCTACTCCAAACAGGTCATCGTGGAATTTTCGCTATAACATTTTTTCTGTGATGTTTCAGAAGTCGCAAAAAAAACCCATTTGAGAAGAAATCACGGTGAACCTTGGGTCTGAATTTTAGAGCTTAGCACATGATATTTGAGGAGATATGATCTGAGGAAGTTGGTCCTTTTGCAAAATCCTGAATTACATTCAAAACCAGTGACCTGGGGAAAATCATCATAACTTTCTCTCTGAGAATCAGATTGAAATTTCGTAAGAAGGTGCAGAAGGAGGACAGACTGTAGTTTCTTTTATATATTGTTCAGAGGTAAAGGTCAAAATAGTGACACGTGGAACTTCATACAATTTCGCTCTTCTGAAAAGGTCTATAATCAGGTCACTGTGGGAGATTTGGCATAACTCTTCATTGGAGAATCAAATTGGGGTAAGACTTGTGGCATTGGAAAGAGGACACATAGTAATACTACAAGTCATAGTATCAGAACTTAAAGATTTGAAAGTACAGAGTTACAGTCATTGCAAGATCGAGCTCCTAAAATCAAGAAAAAGCAAGATGAGGAAGTTTGATGGCAAGGATCCGGTAAATTGGATATGTCAGATGGAGCAATATTTTGATCTACATGGTGTACCATCATTACAAAAGGTAGGTATTGCATCTTCATATTTAGAACCGGATCAATTTTTATGGTATAAAGGGCTTTGTTCTCGTAAAAAACTTGTTACGTGGTCAATTTTCACGGAGGAAATGATAGCACATTATGAGGATACAAAGAGCAACACCTTCTTTAGAGCAACACCACAACAATGGGAAAGAGAAAAAGGGCTTTGTGACATATTGGAAAGTAAAACTATGGCAACAAGGAAGTCTACCCCTCACAACTATAAAGATGGAAGTGTTGTTTCTCCTAGCCTTCCACAACCTACAAGGGTTACACCACAACAATTGGAAGAAAAAAGAGAAAAAGGGCTTTGTTACAATTGTGATAGCAAATGCACTAAGGGTCATAAGTGTGCTGAGAAGAAATTATTTTACATAGAATATGAAGAGGAGGAAGAAAAGGATCAAGAAACATCAAAAGAAGAGGATATAAGCCAGGACCCCACCCGCGAGAAAGAAGAAATGAATCCAACCATATCTTGTAAAGGATGGGAAGAAATTACCACTCCTCAAACTCTAGATATAGAAGGACATATCAAGAAGAAATAGGTCCAAGTAGTGAAAGATCACATCGAGCATCAACAACAAGTTCTCCAACTTTTAACGGATAAGGCCACTTCAATGCAAAATCAAATAAAACAACAGGTAGATCAACATCGTAGTGGAAAATTTTTTGATGTAGGTGATTGGGTATTTTTGCTGCTACATCTCAAGCAAGCTATTTATGAGAAGGAAATGTTGGCAATACTACATGCACTTAAAAAATGGCGACCTTACCGAATGGGAAGACTCTTTAAGGATGAGGATGTGGAAGCATTGTTTTGTGTTATTTCTATTATCCAACCAGATTGGATCAACGAAGCAAAGGATGAATGGAAGAAGGACAAAGAAGTATGGCCACTTATTCAAAATTTGCAAAAGATCCCAATTCAAACAATATTGCCAAAAACTGAAGAGGAAGGAAAAATCATATTGGAACCTGGAGCAGTCACAAAAACAAGAACTCGACAGCTATGAAATCGATCAATTTCAAATTGTCTCATCAAGTGGAAGAACGTACCCACTGAAGATTCCACATGGGAGGACATGAATTTTATACAAAAGCATCAAGAACTACTCAAGCGTTGAGGACAACGCGTTTTGAAGGAGAGGGGCATGTTAGGCCCCTACACTAGTAGTGTAACCCCTTATTGTTATTAGTACAACCCACTTATTATATTGATGTAACCATGTAGTGCCCATATTGTTACTATTGTGCTCCATAGAAGCCCACTATTGTTATTATTGTGCCCTTACATTATTATTGTTATGTAGGTGATGATTATGTTATGACCCCTTAGACTCCTATATATAGAAAGGAGGTCTTTTCATTTGTATCATCCAAGAATTGTTCATTTATGTAATGTAAAGGAGGTTGCCCCCTCGAAGAGGTTGAATTATAAGGTGTTGATCTATCTTTTCTATCTTTACTTGAGCTAGTTTCATAACATACATCAAAGGAAAACACTTACTGTTCAAAGTGAACCTTAGTGAAAACACAAAATTTGCGCGCTAACTAGTATCACCTACTTTAGTTAGTTTTTTTTGGTTAACCCTTGTCAACTCAAACAAGTAGAGTAAGGTGAGGGGGAAAACCTTAACAGGCACATTAGAGGTATAATAAAATACTTCTCTGCTGGAAAAACCTCTTTTGCTAAGTCGAGCTCCCTCTTCTGCCTATGGAATGAATAAGTGCTATGCGTAGTTGAAAAAATGAAAAATAAAAAAAGTGAAAAATAAGAAAAGTTCAAATGAAAAATGAATAAGGTGAAATAAAAGAAACACTTCCTGCATAGAGAGGTGATGCAAGTAACTTCATTGGTGTACTGACTAGGCTCGCTAGAAGCAGAGCCATGGTTGTGTTCCTATATGACTCCACCGTGGTAATATCTAGCCCTGCTGGCAGCGAAGCAACACTAGAGACGAAACTAAGACTCTGAAGACTATAGTACTTGTACACCAATATACCCCTCAACCCTAATTGAAACAAATATGTTGCATTGGCTTTGAATGTGTGTCAATCGACCAAGAGCTTGGAATATGCTACATCTTACAATCAAGCTAGTGTGAAACCAAGATGAGTTGAGAACTGAACAATACTTCCCTAGGTGTTAGTCTTTCTTTTCACGGACAAGGTCCATTCAGAGAGCTAGAGTTCTACCATTCTGTCACCAAGTGTTGTAACGCTACAACCACCCTCCAAAATTTTTCCTTAGCTTCGTTTTGGAGCCTCCCTACCAACTTTTCGCAACACCTTGTCTTTCTTTGTTAAGTACACAAGCTTCAGTGTTTTTCTTGCACAAAGGTAGCCTGTCGATCACAACTTGATGCATTTCCCTCACAGTCTATTCATATGGACTTGGTCTAGTTGTAGGCTGAGTGGCTCCCCCAAGAAATTGCATATTTCTGGAGGGTAACCAGCCTTCCCTCCAAAAATTATGCAATCTTGTCTGGCAGCCTGCTAGGCTCTAGGATTGTGCCATTCTGCTAGTCAAACCTCACAATGAAAATTAAGCAATTTTCCCCAGCAAGGCTGCTCAACCTAGAATATCTTTAAATCTGGGCAACAGTTAGTTGCTCTACCCAGAAATTGTGCAAATCTTCTAGGTAGCCAGCCTGGCTCCCAACTAGAAATGTGCATTTCCTTCAAGCAGTTGAGCAGCTTCATGCATGAGCAGTTAGGTTGACCATTTCCACCCAGGACCAAGGAAACTTGACTTGCATGCATGGTTTGCTTTTTCTCAGAATAGAAAAAGGTAATATGCAAAAGGCATCTCATGATTTAGGGAGCTATTTTTAGCAGTTGGAGGTTACATGCAAAGTTGTTTTAGAAACTTTCCTTCAAGTGTCGATTTTTCCTAGATTTGTGGCATGCGCATCATGAGCTCAAAACTTATTTATTCAACACATCAAAGCTCATTATTTCACATCAATCTTGGATTTCTGACATTCCACAACACATCCATGACTCTTCGACACATCCTCTTAGCTATTCATGGGTAAGTGGCCTCAACTTGTATTTTCAGCATTTTCTATCTCATTTTGTGTATTCGCTTGTGTGAGTGTTGTTTTCTTGATTTCTTTGAATGCTTGATATAGTTTACATGTATACTAGCTTTTCCTAGCACTATTTTAGTTTTTGTTGCTATCTCATTATTGTCGCGTGCATGAAACTATTTTGCACGAACTGTTGTCAATTCAGCGACTCACTTCACCCACATGCATGTTGATATGTTTACTGAATCTTCCATTCATGTTTGCATGCACTATCAATCATTTCTTATTTCAATTAGTGTTGCCATGCATTCACTTTCATATTTTGTTTAAGTTTCTCGTCAGCAAGTCTAGCCAACCTTGGCCCAGACTCTGCCTTCACTAAGACAACATTGCATAATTAGGGGAAAGAAGGCTCTATATTCCTGGGTAGAAATGCACATTTCTACTGAGGACTGTCCTCCAAGACTTTATTTTACATTTTTGAGGGGCAGTGACTGTTGCCCCAGAAATCTAAGCAATGCAGTTCCTGAGCCTGCAGTCACTTTAGCTGGAATTTTGCATTTCACAATCCCAACTACCAGTAGGTAGTATCCTGTCTGTATTGTGCATTGCACAAATCTAGCAGCCAATATTTCCTCCCAGATAGCCCAAAGTACCTTTTGTACAGTTCTTGCAGACATTCACCTAGCCTCCCAGAAGAAATTGCACAATCTTTCCTATCAGTTCCCCAGGTATGTATTGTGTCATTCCTCGAATTTGCTTTGTCTTTCACTGACAGATTTCTTTCCATGCATGTTGCTTGTCTCCATATCTTTCAGGTGTTCATCTACATCTTAGAAATATAAGATCAATAGCTTCCAAGAGAGTGGGATCTCAGGACACTGATGAAAATGTAGTTGGAGCAACAGTTGAGCAAGTGTCCTCTAGCCTACCGATCTATGAAGATACAAAGTTGTTTCTAGGCAAGGACATCAAGCTAAAGTTGGAAGAGGTCAATGAAACATTTGTAAGATATTTTAAGGAAGACCTTGAAGATCGTTAGGTGTATGTGAACATTCACAAGTCTGGCTTGTACTGGATTGCATGCAGGTACCCCATGTTCCCATGCACAGAAATGATACACTAAATCATCTCTCACACTGATCCTGAGACGATGACCTTGAGCAGTGTCAGTGGGATGAAGATTGCAACCTTATGGGCATGAGATTATGATGAGATGTATCAGATGTCAGAGCTTGTGACTATCATGAAGACTCCATTCAGCTTACCCAAAAATAATGTTAACTCTAGAGACATTCTAAAGAACTAGGTAAGGGAGCTGGCTCGATTCAAATTGACACCAAAATAGATTTTTAGGATGAATATACTATGGAAGGTGTATTAATACTTGGTCATATTTACATGTTGACTGTATGGAAAAGCAAGCATGAAAACCTTCGCACAGAGTTGGGTGATTGCACTGGACTAACTGGCTAGAGAAGGAAAAACATGTAACTAGTCCAGCATGTTGGATCATCAGCTGAAGGAACAAGTAACGAAGGCTCGATAGTCACCTGGAGGTATGCATGCAGAGATTTACATGTTTGCCTATATCTTCGATGCAATCTGTGCCATACTGGAGTTTCCGGGCTTGGAGTGGGTATGGTCACTGGCAGAGACTAATGTGAACACATATTTCAAGTTGTTGTTCGAATTCAACTTCATAGGAGTAATCACACTACTACCTGATGATTTTTTCACCCCAGTGTACAAGATGACATTCAAACAGGATCCACCATGCATGTCAAAGGAAGAAATGGAGGCACTAATAGGCATTGCTAATTCGTATGCCTCACCATATATCACCTTCATTCGAATGTTCAGTGCGAACAAGCCTCCACATGTTCTACGGAAGTTTTCCTTAGACGTACTTGTCATGCAGGAAGTAGCATATCACATCTCAACCGAATTGAAAGCTAGATTACAACGAAAGAATAAGGCACCTTGGCCCACTCTTCTATTGCAGATTGGATTATATGAGATTCAGAGTATCAAGCAAGTGGATGTCAAAGAAGAACTGATGAAGAAGTACTCATTTGACCTCCGAAGCTACAATCTGTATGACCCAAATTGCATTGAGAAAGATCACTGCATGAGAGTTTAGTTCAACTAGATCCACAGGGCATGTCATTGGGTTGAGGTGGACCCATGGAGATATTTCGACAGTTTCTCTAGGCCCAATGAACCAGTTGGCTTCACTGTGGAGTGGTTATCAAAGCAACATGAAGTAGAATCACGAAGAGCACCAGTAGCAACAATAACAGTAGTGGTAGTAGAGGCAATCATACCAGTGTGCAACAAAGGTAAGAGGAATATTGTCGATCGCATGGAGGAGGAGAAAATCTACAAGTTCTGAGAAGATCCATTGGTAGAGAAAGAAATTATGGCTATAGAGTCAGAGAGGCACTAGAGCGACATGCGAATTGCACAAAGGTAGAGGGATAAAAGAAGGATGAAAGAAGCAGATAAGGAGTTGCATGGGCTGAGGGAGCAACTCTGGAAAGAATAAGAGTTGCACAAATAGGAGAGGGAAGCGTAGTAGTAGCAGATAGAACTGGGGGTGCAACATGTGAAAACAGATGAAGCAGTGCCCGTACAAGTAGTCGATTCATCATAACAGTTGGCATCAGGAAAATATGGTGAACCATCGCAGAAGGAAGACTTTGCTCATGAGATAGAATAAGAACTTCAACAATTGGATGTAGACATAGAGTAGAAAGAGTTCAAACATGACACTAACCTCATGCCTCATCACCAAGAGTTCGACTTAGCTGCTTCACCACATCTAGATGATAAGCAAGTCTCAAGAGACCAAGAAAGCACTGATATCCTTGGTGATTAGCCAAAAGGAGAGATGCACAACATCTCATTCGATGAATCTCAACATAGAGTTGTGCAATCTCACAGAGTTTCAACATCGGAGGATCATACATCTCCTCCGCAAGTTGAGGAACGAGTGATTGTGACTAATGTGTGAAAACATCCAATAGCCTTGGCCAATGCAACCAAAGTCTATGCCAAATCCACTAGCTCAAGTGTTCACTTTCTGGTCGCTGAGAATGAGCAAATGGCAAAAGAACTATAGATGGATAAGGAGGAGGACACTTGGTGACAATTTTCGCCCGAGATGAACTGAAGAAGGAAATACTAGATGAAGTATTATCCCTTGACACAGTTATACAAGCATTCTACTCCAAGTTTGGTACCATGCATAAGGCAATCGTTTATCTCAACGGATGGCAGCAACGATGCATTAGAAGAGCATGTACCTTGACAAACTTGCATGCTATTGTTGATGACATGTAAACATGGACGAAGAAATACAAGGCATCCCCACTTCACGTGCCTAATATGATGAGGGCCAATGTGGTCAAGTAGAAACCATGTATCCAGAGTCAGATCTAGAACTATGAAGAGCTATCATAGCTCATCACTAGCATACATGCTTCCCATGCATGAGTATTCAGGAGTATGGATGTTGTGGTGTGCACACACACGATCCCATCCATTGGGAATCTCACCCAGGCGAAGAAAAAGAAACAGGTCCGACTAGATCTCGACTCATACTTCGATGAGTTGATGCACATTGCCACTAGCCTAGACTTTCCCATCAGTGCTGACATCATGCACAAGTATGTGCTAGTCCAACCTCATTGAAAACAATGATGCACATGCTTTCAAATGAGTTGGACAGAGGAGCCCAAGTAATATACCTAGATGATATGGAGGCAAGAGTGAGGTTTCAAACATATGTCACTACAGAACACATAGACACCATGAAGGACTACTGATCATGGCATTAGTATGTTATTATCAATTAGCATGAATATGTTGAGGAGTTGGACTTCGATGGTTGTGTAAGTCAGAGTGATGTCTAGGATTCCTCAAGCCATTTTGTTTCACATGGGTACATGTTCATTGTAATGTAAAGTCTTGTCAAGTGTAAGTCAAGTTGTGATAGTTGGATGTAACAATCATAGAGTAGGTGAAGAGTCATGAGGGTAGTTGAACTGTCGCAAAGCGGAATGTCAACGGTCACCCCACCCTTTGCTATCAATAGTCCCTCATAACTCATTGTAAAGGATTTTTGGCCAGCCAAGATTCTGATAGGACTATCTTGGAGAGAGCTTGGACAATATTGTAATGAGCCTTGGGTTCTCCACTGCGTAGAGCTAGTACATCTATTTGGATTTGTAGGCGAATGTGGTTGTAACGTTCCACTATTGGAACTAGTGGTTGGACAAGGATGTATTGTATGACTGGAACTTACACTTCTTTATATAATATGATCCAACATGTTTCATGCATATGTTTTATTGTATTTTATGCTATCTCGTTTACTCTAAATGATATATGTATTGTTTGCTTATGCATGCATGTATGGACTATTATGTATAAATATGTATGAATCTTTCTGAAATGTGTGGTTGGTTTAACCATTACTTTGGATTGCTTGCTATTTCACCTTCCATGTTGTGATTCATCTTCAATCATGTGTTCCCTTCCAAGCCAAGTACTATTGCAGGTTTCCAAGGGGTGCACTCATATCAACCCACATGTGTTAGAACCTCTCATGTACCTTCCTTGACTCACTGCAGTTGTCACACCCTTGCTACCAACAAAGTTATCTTACTTGCCTCTATGTGAAATCGTGGTTAAGGCATTACCATACTACGCACTACTGGGACTCCTACACCAAATGGTCTAAGGTCTAAATGGGACTTCTTACCAAGGAGATCCCTTAACATGTTGGTGGGTCTAACACTGTCAACAGAATCCTATGCAGTGAAAATAAAAGTGAAACATATTAAGTAGAGATGAAGGATAAGAAGCAAAGATACATAGTGTGCACTATTAGAAAATTATATATTACAGAGCAATGGAACACATAAAATATTGCAGAAATATAAACATAGAAAATGGATAAAACAAGAGAGATACATATATACGTGGTTCACCCAGTTTGGGCTACGTCCACCCCGAACAACCAATCCTTCCTTTCTATTATCCAGCAAAATGAAGAGACACAACCTACAGTAGATCTACTGTAATATCCTTTGTTTTTCTCTTATAGTCTCACCTCTCTGTTTCTCGCTCACAGAATACACATCTATTACATAGCCTCAAATACAATGCCCTCATACAAAGGGAGGGGTTTCCTTCTAGCGAAAAAAGCCCTAAACTAAACATAAGTTCTACTGTCAGATCACTCGCCTAATGAACGGCCCAGTTTGACTAGGAATTACAATATTTTACAAGGAAATTTTACATATGTTTTTAGCTTCGGGGGCGCTGCCCCCAAACCCCCGTCGGGGGACCGATGGCCCCCAAACCCCCACGAGGGGGACAAGTCCCCCCGCTTAGAGGGGTGTACAAACTTCCTAGGGTATACATCCAGCTGAAACAAAGACCTCTGAACAATCATGCTCCACATCCAACAATCTCCCACTTGGAGAATGATTGTAGCAACTCAATCAGTGCTTCATTTGTTGGACAGTGACTCCTATTTGGACTTGGTTGTTTCTCATCTTCATCGTCATCCTTGAAGACCAATTGAAACTGAGCATATTCTCAGTTTCTCCTTGGTTACAACTTTTGTTAGCATATGTGCATGATTTTGGCTGGTGTGTATCTTTTTCAGCTTCAACTCTCCATCTTCCAACACTTATCGTATGAAATGGTACTTGAGCTGTATGTGTTTAGTCTTGGAATGAAATGCTGAGTTCTTTGCAAGATGAATGGCACTTTGGCTATCACTGTATAATGTGCCCTTATCATGCTCCTTACCCAATTCCCCCATAACCCTTTTTAACCAAATCATTTCTTTACTAGCCTCTGTAGTAGCAACATACTCTGCTTCTGTTGTTGAAAGTGCAACAACACTTTGGATTTTGAAACCCAACTGACAGCTGTTCCACCAACAGTGAATACATATCCTGTAGTGCTCCTCCTGTTATCTCTGTCACCTGCCATATCTGCATCAACATATCCCTGTAGAGAAATGTTTGAACCACCAAAGCATAATGCTTGATCTGTGGTACCTTTAAAATATCTGAGAATCCATTTCACTTCAATCCAATGTTCCTTTCCTGGATTGTTCATGTACCTGCTTACAACTCCCACTGCATGTGCAATATCAGGCCTTGTGCAGACCATTGCATACATTAAGCTTCCAACTGCTGATGCATATGGAACTTTAGACATATAATCCATGTTTTCTTGGGTCTTTGGGCACATTTCCTTGCTAAGTTTGAAAGGGCTAGCAAAAGGTACTAACTATTTTTGCATTGTGCATGTTAAATCTTTTCAACACCTTTTGTATGTACTCATTCTGAGACAATGTTAATTTACGATTTTCCCTGTCTCTGGTTATTCTCATACCAAGGATTTGTTTTGCAACTCCCAAATCCTACATTGCAAATGAATTTGCCAATTTTCTTTTGAGCACATTTATTTCCCGCATGTTAGATCCTGCAACAAGCATGTCATCTACATACAATAACAATATAATATAGCTGCCATCATTTTGCTTTTTCAGATAAACACAATGATCAGAGTGACATCTAGTATAACCTTGTTCAGACATAAACTTGTCAAATTTCAGATACCACTGCCTTGGAGCCTGTTTTAAGCCATACAAGCTCTTCTTCAACCTGCACACAAGTTTCGCCTTCCCTTTCACTTCATATCCTTGTGGCTGCTACATATATATCTCTTCCTCCAAATCCCCATGGAGAAAGGCTATCTTTACATCTAACTGCTCAAGATGCAATGCTTCAGCTGCTACAAGACTCAAAATAGTTCTGTTTGAAGTCATTTTAACAACAGGAGAAAATATTTCATCAAAATCAATGCCTTTCTTCTGTGCAAACCCCTTCACCACAAGTCTAGCTTTGTACCTCTGTTTTCCTCCATCTTCTTCCTTCAACCTGTAAACCCATTTATTCTTCAATGTAGTTTTTCCTGCAGGCAACCTGACTAAATCCCAAGTCTTGTTATGCATTAAGGAGTCCATCTCTTCTTCCATGGCTACCTCCCACTTCTTCCTGCTTTCAACCTGCATTGCTTCTTCATAACATTCGGGTTCACCGAAATCAGTCAACAATAAATAATATAATGAAGGAGAGTATCATTCAGGGGGTCTACTTATCCTGGTAGATCTTCTAACACCACTTTCAGGTGTTTGGGGTGCCTATTGCTGTTGTGGTGGTTGTTGTTGTTGTGGTTGTTGATTATTATTATTTTTCAGGCACCTTTACTTTTTTCAGTGATTTCATCAAGGACTGCGTATTCCTTGTTTTCTTTTTCCTGTTTCTTTTCCTGCAATTGATTCTTATACAAGACCTTTTCATTGAATATTACATCTCTGCTCCTAATGATTTTGTGATTTCGTAATCATATAAGTGATAACCAAATCATTAACACCATATCCAATAAAGGTACATTTCTTTGACTTTGCCTCAAGCTTTGTTCTATTTTCTTTATCAATATGGACAAAGGCCTCACAACCAAAACGCTTTAAAAAAGAGTAGTTTACCTTTTTACCTGTCCATGGTTCCTCTAGAACACCACCATCCAAGGAGCTTGAAGCCCCTCTGTTTATTAGATAAACAGCAGTATCTATAGCATCTGCCCAAAAATGTAAAGGCAATCCTGCATGCAATCTCATGCACCTTGCACACTCCATGATTGTTCTGTTCATCCTTTCTGACACACCATTTTCTTGTGGTGTTCTTGGAACTATCTTCTCTCTACGAATTCTATGCTCTAAACAGTACCTATCAAACTCTTTGCTGCAATATTCACCTCCATTGTCTGACCTGAGACACTTCAATTTCTTTCTTGTCTCAATCTCAACCAAAGCTTTCCATTTCTTGAAAGTATCAAATACATCAGATTTATTCTTAATACAATAAATCCAAGTTTTTCTAGTTGCATCATCAATAAAAGAAACATAATAATGAGAGCCATTGAGAGATGATACCTAAGCAAGTCCCCATACATCTGTATGCACAAGCTCTGATTTTTCACTCTTCTTTTCTTTCCCAACTCTGAGAAATCTGACTCTCTTCTGTTTTCCATAAACGCAATTCTCACAGAAGTCTAAATCAACATTCTTCAAACCTGACAACAAATTCCTTGAGTGAAGAATCTTCATTTGCTTTTCACTCATGTGTCTGAGCCTATGATGCCATAATATTGCATCTGCTCCTTTGGAAGTTAAAGCATTAACAGAGTTAGAAATACCATTGCATAAATACAATGTACCAACCTTTTCACCTTTTGCTATTACTAGGGCTCCTTTGGTAACCTTCGAAGCTTTATCTGTGAAAGTTGTCACACAACCTTCATCGCCTAATTGCCTTGTTGAAATCATATTTTTCTTTAGATATGGAACATGCCTTACCTCCTTTAGTAGCCATTGGTTTCCATTCTATTGTTTTACAAGAACCTTACCCATTCCAACAATTTTACAGGGGTTATCATCACCCAAATAGGCTTGTCCAAAATCTCCTTGAACATAGTGATGAAAATATTTCTTATCAGGTATGGCATGGAATAAAGCTCGTGAATCTACCACCCAGGAATCAGTAGTATTTTTGAAAGAAAGAATCAAAGCATCTTGTAACACCTCACCTATCATATTTGCTTCATGATTGTTTTCTTGCTGTGCATCTCCTTCTTTTCCCTTCTGAGATCTACAGTCTTTCCTTAGGTGTTGTTTCTTTCCACATTTCCAGCACACTATCCCTGATCTGGACTTGGATCTACCTTTCCTTGATTTACTGTGATATCCTGATCTCTTTCCTCTTTCCATTTTTCTTCCCCTAAACTCTTCACTCAAAGCATTACCTGATGTCTCACTGGAGCTTTTCCGTCACATTCCCTCGCTAAGGATAGCACTGACAACATCATCAAACTTTAAAGTACTAGATCCAGACACAGAGTTACTAATGGCCATTACTAAACCATTCCAACTTTCTGGTAATGAGCACAAGAATAACAGAGCTCTAACTTTATCATCAAAGTTTACTCCTACAGAACATAACTGACTTGTAACAGTATTAAAATCATTTAAATGGTCTGCAATAGATCCACCTTCCGACATATTGATATTCAATAATTGTTTCATAAGAAATACCTTGTTTGAGGCCGAGGTTTTTTCATATAGTTTCTCCAATAACTTAATCAAACCCTCTGTCATTGTTTCCTTCGAAATGTTGAAGGCGACTGACACTATGAGGCACTACCGTATTGTTCCAAGTGCCTTTCTATCGAGAAGGTTCCATTCTTCATCTGTCATACCCGTTAGCATCTTTGTTTTTCCACCCAATGGTAGGTATAAATCTTTTTGATACAGATAATCTTCCATTTGCATCTTCCATGGCGAGAAGTTTTGGCTGTTAAATTTCTCGACCCTAAACTTACCATCTTCTGCCATTGCTCCCACTCAAACCAGGAACCCTTCTTTCCTGCAAGTTTATCAACCAAATAGACCTTTGGCTCTGATACCAGTTGTTAGAAAACTATATATTATGGAACAATGGAACACATAAAATATTGCAGAAATACAAACACAGAAAATGCATAAAACAAGAGAGACATAGATATACGTGGTTCACCCAGTTTAGGCTACGTCCACCCTGAACAGTTAGTCCTTCCTTTCTATTATCCAACAAAGTGAAGAGACACAACCTACATCAAATCTGCTATAATATCCTTTGTCTTTCTCTCACAGTCTCACCTCTCTATTTCTCGCTCATAGAATACACATCTATTACACAGCCTCAAATACAATGCCCTCATACAAAGAGAGGGGTTGCCTTCTAGGGAAAAAAACCCTAAACTAAACATAAGTTATACCGTTAGATCATCCGACTAATGAACAGACCAGATTGACTAGGAATTACTATATTTTATAAGACAATTTTACATCTATTTTTAGCTTCAGGGGCACTACCCCCAAACCCACGCCAGGGGACCACTGGCCCCCAGACCTCCACGGAGGGGAAAAGTCCCCCCCACTTGGAGGGGTGTACAAACTTCCTGGGCTATACATCCGGCTGAAACAAAGACCTCTGAACAATCATGCTCCACATCCAACATGCACTTTAAGTATTTAATTTCCATGTCCATATAGGCATTATACATCAATATTTGACTTCAAAAAATCCATACATTCATGAGAAAAACATCTAGCAACTACTTATGATATAATTTGAGAGGAAAATGGAACGCATATGGAAGTAACATAGCAAGAACACATACTAAAAAATCGGGTGAGCTGGAATTGCCAAAAACTTGTATTAACCTTCAACAGATCAATAATCCATCAACAATGCACAACACTTCTCTATTGTAAATAAAAACTTCACAAAAATGAACCTTTTTAAAATATCATCTAACTGTTGGGTTGTGTTATATTCTTTCCGTGTAGTTAATACGGGGTTTGAGGGGTACCTGTAACCCCACTTTTGGACCCTATGTTAGGTTGGGCAGACCCACCTATGGTTTGTGCATGATTTTTGCACATGTTTTTTGGACCCAATGGTTTTTCAGTCCATGGTATTGGACGCGGTGGTTTTCGGTCCATGGTAGTGGATGCTTAGGCATGTATAAATATGTATTGTAACATTGAAAGGAACATAATGAAAAATCAAGCTGGTAGTCTTGGTTTTGGGATCCAGGGGAAAATCTCTTTGTATATGTGTTTTATGTGTTATGATCTCGCATTGTTTATTTTCTATGTTTTAGAATTCGTATGCAGGTAATTTCTGTACGGGGTTAAAACCTACAATTGGTATCAGAGCTATTTTGGCTTCAAGGGGACACCTTTGTTGCTGAGGGGTTTCACTCAAGCCTATGGTAGACCCTATTCAGTGGGAGATCTGAAAGATCGATTCAAGTAGAGGAAAGATAGAGATCGAGAAATTTAATGGTCAGAGTTTTGAGTTGTGGAAATTCAAGATGGAGGATCTGTTGGTGGGTAAAGACTAGTGGATCACAGTCGATCCAGGTACTAAACCAATGGGATTGTCCAATGTAGAATGGAAGAAGTTGGATCGAAAGGCAAAGAGCACAATACGATTGTGTGTCTCAGATTCAGTATTGTTGAATGTATCAGGGGAAGCTACAACAAAGGCTTTGTGGGACAAGTTAGGGATTCTGTACCAATCTAAGTCTCTGGTGAATAAACTGTTCCTGTAGAAAAAGCTATATAACATGAGGATGAAAGATGGAGACTCAGTGACAGAGCATCTAAATTCATTTAATATTGTGGTAAGTCAGTTAGCATCTGTTGATATTAAAATTTCAGATGAAGATAAGTGCATCAGTCTGTTGTGTTCTCTACTAGATTTGTTGGATAGTCTGGTTATTGCAATAGGTAGCAATGCAATTGCTTTGCATTTTGATGAAATAGTCTCATCCTTGCTGACGGAGGAGATGAGATGGAAAAATATGGAGAGCCAAAATGGTGATGCCTTGTCTGTATGAGGGCAGACCTAGAAAAGAAACAAAAATAAGTCATCAAGTGGGAGATCTAAATCTCAAGGGAGATCTAAATCTCTAGGAAAACCTGTAAAGGTGGTGTGTTGTAAATGTGGAAAGGAAGGGCACTACAAAAGGGAGTGTAAATCTAAATCTCCTGAAAAGGAAAGGGATCTGACGAGGCTCCTTCTCCAGAGGTGAAAACCACCTCAGATGAAGGTGGTGATGTGTACTTGGCTTCTTCAAGTACACATGTAGATCATGAGGCATGGTTGATTGACTCAGGTGCGTCCTTTCACTTCACTCCCCATAGAGAGTGGTTCTCCAAGTATGAGAAATATGATGGTGATGATGTATACTTGGGGGATGACAGGAAGGCTAGAATTGTTGGTCGCAGAAAAGTAAAGTTGAAGTTGCAAGGTGGAAGGGTTAGAACACTTCTAGGTGTTCTACATATTCCTGCATTAGCTAGAAATCTTACTTTTGTTAGCAAGCTGGATGATGCAGGTGTAAAAACAGTGTTCAAGAAGGATACCTACAAGATGGTTCGGGGAGCGTTGGTATTGATGCAGAGAGTTCATATTGGAACTCTGTACAAGCTACAAGGTAGCACTGTTATTGATGGATGCAATAGTTCTGTGGTTCCTGAAAGTGGAGCAAAAAATCTAGTGGTCTCTGGAGAGAAGACCATGTTGTGGCATCAAAGGCTTGGACATATTGGATAAAAGGGTCTTCAGATACTTCATGGTAAAGGTATGGTAGAAGGTATGAGTAATAGCTCTCTGGATTTTGATTTCTATTAAAATTGTGTATATAGGAAATAGAATCGGGTGAGTTTCCCTCTGGTAGTAAGAGGGTGAAACAGATATTAGAACTTGTGCACAGTGATGTGTTTGGACCTGTGAAGGTTCCATCACTGGGTAAGTCTATGTACTATGTATCATTTTATAGATGACTTCTCAGGATACATGGATATATTTCCTTAAGAATAAATTTGAAGTCTTTGACAGGTTTAAAGAATTTAAGGCTCTGGTGGAAAATCAGATAGAGAAGAAGATAAAGGTGTTGAGAACAGATAACAGTGGAGAGTTTTGCAGTAAGGAATTTGAAGAATTCTGTAAGAAGTGTGATATAGCATGGTAGAAGACTACTCCCTCTACACCTCAGCAAAATGGAGTTGCAGAAAGAATGAATAAGATGCTGACGGAAAGGGAAAGAAGCATGCTTAGTGGTGCCGGGTTAGGACAAGAATTCTGGGTAGAGGCGGTGGATACTGCATGTTACCTAGTCAATAGGTCACCTTCATCAGCGTTGGAGGATAAGACTCCACAAGAGTTATGGACTGGTAAGAAACCCTCTCTTTCACATCTGAGGGTATTTGGATGTGATGCATATGTACATGTTCCAAAGGAGAAATGAACCAAGTTGGCTAGTAAATCTGAAAAGTGCATCTTTATTGGGTATAAGGATGGTTAAAGGGTTATAAGCTTTGGAACCCAGTCACACAGAAGTTTGTGTACAACTGAGATGTGGTGTTCAGAGAGGTGAAAGATGTTATTAAACATGAAGTCCAATGAAATGAACCTGAGAAGATATAGTTTGAGCTAAAGGAGGAAGAATCAAACTCTACAGCAGAGTAGGAATCAAAAGATGAAGAGCCACAAACTCCAGCTATGAGAAGATCAGTTTGAGAAAAAAGGAAGCCTGAAGGATATAGTCCATCTGCTTTTTGTTCAAAATTTTCTTTATCTATTATTGACGATGATACCAAAACTATGAAGGAAGCAATAGATTCGGAGGATGGAAAACTCTGGAAAGAGGCCATGGTTGATGAAATGGCATCTTTGCACAAAAATAAGGCTTGAGATTTGGTGGAGTTGTCGGCTAGAAGGAAACCCATTGGCAGCAAATGGGTGTTCAAAAAGAAGACAAATGCAAAAGGAAAAGTGGAGAAATACAAAGCTCTGTTGGTAGCAAAAGGTTATTCCTAGGTGTTGGGAATTGATTTTGGTGATATCTTTTCTCTTGTTTTCAAGGTAACTTCTATTATATTACTTTTATCTCTTGTTACTGCTTTTGATTTTGAGGTAGAATAGATGGATGTGAAGAAAACATTTCTTCACAGGGATCTGGAAGAGGAAATCTACATGAAGCAACCTGAAGGATTTGCAGCGAAGGGTAAGAAAGAACTAGTATGCAAGTTAAAGAAGTCTCTGTATGGGTTAAAACAGTCACCAAGGATGTGGTATCAGAAATTCGATACATTTATACGGGGACTTGGCTTCACTAGAAGCAAAGAAAATCATTATGTGTATTTTAAATTAATTGGTGATCATGTTATTTATCTGGTCTTGTATGTGGATGATATTTTGCTGGTTGGAAATGACAAAGAAATTATCCAGGATTTGAAGACCCAATTGTCCTCCAAATTCAACATGAAAGATCTTGGTGCTGCAAACTACATTTTGGGCATCGAAATTAAAATAGATCAGGCAAAGAGGAAGATTTGGTTAAACTAGAGGAAGTATGTCGAGACAATACTACAGAGGTTTAATATGTAGGATAACAAATCGGTGAAGGTTCCTATTCCTGTAGGAGTGAGGTTATCTGCTGAACAATGTCTGAAGACACAAGAAGAGGAAGAGGACATGTCCTATGTTCCATATGCAAGTGCAGTTGGTAGCCTAATGTATGCAATGGTCTGTACTAGACCAGACATTGCACATGCAGTGGGAGTATTGAGCAGGTTTATGTCAAACCAGGGAAGGAGCACTGGACAGCAGTGAAGCGGGTTTTCAGGTATTTGTGTCGCACTAGTGATTATGGTTTGTGCTACCAAGGAAGACCAGGATTGGACAGAGTGTTGGATATCCGTGGCTTTGTTGATGAAGACTGGGCTGGAGATCTGGATAAGAGAAGATCTACAAGTGGGTATGTGTTTAACCTATTTGGAGGTGCAGTCAGTTGGATGAGTAAGAAACAATATGTAGTGGCACTATCAACTACAGAGGCAAAATACATGGCAGCCACTCAAGCAAGCAAGGAAGCAGTTTCGTTGCACAGATTGTGTTCAATTATGGGGTTAGTACAGGAAGCTATAAGGATAGACTGTAACAGCCAAAGTGCAATTTTCTTGGCAAAGAACCCTACATATCATTCAAAGACAAAGCACATTGATGTTCAGTATCACTTTGTGAGGGGATATGATAGAAGACAAAAAGCTGTTGTTGGTGAAGGTGGACACTCTGAAGAACACTGTAGATGCATTGACAAAATCTGTGAGCTCTGAGAAGTTCTCCTGGTGTAGAGAAACAATGGGTGTTTCAGGGTTGGAAAAATGACTAAGCTTTCTCGTGGCCACCTATGGAAAGAAAACAACAAGTGGGAGAATGTTGGGTTGTGTTATATTCTTTCCGTGTAGTTAACATAGGGTTTGAGGGGTACTCGTAGCCCCACTTTATGGGGTCCAGGGCAGTGTCCTGGAGAATTTTGATTTTGGACCCTATGTTAGGTTGGGCAGACCCACCTATGGTTTGTGCATGATTTTTGCACATGTTTTTTGGACGCGATGGTTTTTCGGTCCATGGTATTGGACACGATGGTTTTTGGTCCATGGTAGTGGATGCTTCAGCATGTATAAATATGTATTATAACATTGAAAGGAACATAATGAAAAATCACGCTGGTAGTCCCGGTTTTAGGATCTAGAGGAAACTCTATGTGTATATGTGTTTTATGTGTTATGATCTCACATTTTTTATTTTCTGTGTTTTAGAATTCATATGTAGGTAATTTCTGTAAAGGGTTAAAACCTACACTAACTATCTTTATACTCTAAAAGAGAACCTGTTACAAAAATATTCTTTCTTGATTTTATTACAAAGTATCAGCATGTCAAAATTAAGTGTGCTCTGCGACACAACTATTTGTAATAGAAAATGTAATTGACGAAGAAATAAAATATTACATATAAGTAAAAATAAAAGTGTCATGATCAACACAATCTTTAAAATATTTAGTTTTTTTGGGTAGGAGGTGGAGGTTGCATCGTGGGGTCAATGATCTGTAGCACAGGAAGATTAATGAATTGTTGACATCTCTACCACAATATTAGATTTGGGTGAGGAGACTGAAAGAGAAACGAATATGAGATTTTGATATTTGTTAAGTCTAAATAGTCCAACTTGGCACTGAATAACATTTTTATCAACCCAAGAAACTATAAGTCCTTCTTGAGATAATTCACCATTGTTTTTCCCTTTAGAGTGGCAGTCTTCTCATGGGAGGAGTCTACTCTGCTTTTCGCCTCTACTAGTCATTGTTTGTATTGATCCCAAGGGTTTAGCTCACTCAATTCCCAACAACTATGTAATCCTTCCCTTATGAGTGATTCAAATTCCTGATTGAAATCAAATACATTCCTTTCCATTACCCCCAAGTATTCTTCATATTTGACTCTGTTTTCCTCCTTTTTGATCATCTTAGTGATCTCAATGATGGCACCCACTCTGTCTACTATATCAATAGGCCTCAGTTCATTGAGTGTTCTCCCATTTACAAACCTAATGAACCTTTGAGAAATCTAAGAAATTCTTTATTCCATCCTCCTTAGCTGATAGGATGAAGTAGTCAAGGTCTTTAACCACCGTTTTTTCTCATGCATCATGGTTATGAATTCCCTGTTCCTCCCCATTTCTTCCATGATTTCATCCCACACTAGTTGTTTAGCCTTCAATAGTGATATGTTCCATTTCAGATTGACTTTTAGCTCTGAGATATCTTGTTTCGCTTCTTGTAGGTACTTGCTAAGGATCCCAACATTATTCCTATTCACCTCTAGTTGATTCTCCTTCTGGGCTAAGTTTTTTTTCGCAAACTCTATACATCTTTGTACTCTTTTCAATTTCCCTTCTGAACGATGAAGTTCAATAAAGGTCTTGGTAAGTTTCTCAGTAGGGTTTTGGGGATCCTCAGGAATGATGACTACACATATATGTGAGTTAATCTTCTGATGCAATTCAACTATCTACTGCATGAGGGCTACAACCTCATTGTTCTTGTCAATGGTATCATGGGCCAGGATCTTGTTTTCTAGCGTCTACCTAGGCTAGCTCCTTGAATTGGACATGTTCACTACCTAGAATATTTATCTTATTCCTTAGCTCCTCAATATATGTTTTAGAAATCTTGAGTATAGCCTCAAAATCTGACCTATCCTTAGTATTCACCCCAAGCATTACCACTAGCTACTTGAAGCTTTCATTTTGTATGTGAAGGGCATGGGAGTTAGCTTTTTCTTGCTTCAGCCTATTTTTAGTTTTCTACAATAGCGTTTTTTCCTTGCTAATGGTCAACGTGTTCCTATTTATCTCATTGTACAACATTTCCCCAACCTGCCTATGAAAATTGATTTTTTCTAGGAGGGGAACACTTGCCAAATAAAAAGACACATCCATAGTTTTGAATCGTGAACCTAAAGGAAAATATTGGACTTGAGGATGCTGCAAGGAGAATTTCATTTGGTTCCTCTACAAATAGATTGCAGATAGCATCCTGGTGTGATATTAGGTTGAATGAGATGTTATTTGATGTCACATCTCCTCCCTCACTTTCTTATTTCTTTCTTCAATGGTCTTTCCAATAGGCTAGCTTGATCCTATGATTGATGTACTAGTTGTTGTACCTAAAACAACTACCTGTGAAGATTTAGATGAGGTAGTGGACTGTGACAGATCCTCCAATGAGACATGAAAAACTGGTTGATTTGGACCTGTCTCCACTAGCCTAGTTTCCATTTCTTCTTCCTTTGTTTCCTAAGCCTTAGCCTTTTTAGATGAGATTGCATCTACCATCTCAGTATCTCAAATTTGGCCCTTGGGCTTCTTTTCTGTTTTGTCTTTATATGTCGAAGTCTCAAACTCCATCTCTATATCAAGAGACCATGATTCAATGTTAGCTTTCCATTCCACCTCAAGTTTAAAATCATCTAAATAAGTCAAAGTCTTTATATTTTTCTCCTTTGAGTAATGACACCATGAGGGTTATAGTGCTAAACCTATCCTATGCCAAATTTCATCTCTTTAAGAAAGGCCTCTACTTTGAAGGATTGTCTAGAGTTAACAAAAAAAGGCCCCAAAGACTTTCTTAATTTTAACATATGTCCCTTCTTTGCATGGACAAAATGAAGTAGATCTATATATAGACTCTGCCTAACGAATTCTAAAGAAAATATCCTCATAGACATGAAAATAGGTAGGTGGTAAGGGGCAATCTCACACCCATAAATTCTAATATTTGTGTGGTATTGAAATAAATACCAGTCCCCCACCTTAGTGTCCTTGTTGAGATGGAATGGTTCTTTCTGCTGGGGGAGAACTCTAGGAGGAGACACACCATGAATGATCCTCTATGCAATGGCCATATAGGTGGAGATAAAATTGTCAATAGTTCTCAGAGTCTAGTATTTTTCTGACAACAACATTCCAATCAAAGACTAACTTTCGCTTTTTGTCCCTAGGACCTAGATACTAATTTTAGGCCCAGACATTCAAATTATTCAACATGAGAGTACACAAAAAGATAAAACAACGAGTAATATGTGAAGTATGAAGTGGTGCATTTGGAATCTGATGGCTTTAGGCAAGTAAGTTGGAATGTGAAGAACACAATGAGTTTGTAGCATTTTCTTAGGAAGCTCAAGCTGGATTTGTTGGCTATGTTGGCATCCTCTTCTCCCAATAGGTGAGTAATGATGGACAAGATAGGTTAGATAGGCTCAGCATAGAGGGTGATGGGTAAGTTGTTAGCAATAGGCAAGGCTTCTAGCCCAAGATCCATAATCATTTACAAGAAGGGATGCTTCTTAGTGGCTGGGAGAGTAGAATAATAATACATCAGTATGGTGTTAGTGAATTGCAGAAGGTTAGGGGGAGAAGGGTACAACAATGCTTTGTGAATTAGCTCTTGGGTGATTTCTAGGATTTTGACCCCGTGGGAGTAAACAAAGTAGTTATTCTTGTTGATATATGCTACTCCCATCTAGGAGACAAACTCTAGGAAGTAATGCATAGAGGGTGAAATATGGTAGTATGACCCATAGTCCACCAATCAGAAAGGGTCGCCCCACTTGATATAGTTGCCAAATAGGTTAAATCAGTGGTTAACCAAATTGTAGGAGCATATAGGGTCTGCAATTTGCACTTCCAGGTCCATGAGTGGGTCAAGGCTTAATGAAGGATTGGGCTCATGGATTTTTAGATCCCTTGGGGTTTTTGAGGGCTTCGATGCTATCATTTTCTAATTTAAATTGCTAACCTAAGAAAATCATAAAGTACAGGTGAGCAAGTAACCTAGTTGCCACAAAGGAGGATGAAAATGAACTGGGATGAGGTTCTGGGACAATGAGGTGCAAAAATGATGTTATTTGTAGCTTACAGGTGGGAGGAGCATTGGGAAGCAATGAAGAAATTCTAAAAATTTGAGCTAGGAAATCCCTTTTATAAACATTGGGGTCAATAGTCGAGTGACGTCATGATGATGTCAAATAGGATGGACATGTGTCATGACGAGACTTAGTGATGGCAGGTGGAGTGGTGGGTAGGAGCAAGGGAGTGCGGGGGGGGGGGGGGATCAGAACATCATTTAACGTTGAAAATTTGAAATTATTTCATTTTCATGAATCATAGCACCGATGGGAAAAATATGCCTAGCAGTGTTGTCCCCACTTGCTACGGAGGTTGAACAGTAGGATGACAGACCTCTCCTCTAACCCCCTTGGAATTAATCTCTGTCATTGGATCAAATTTTGCATAGTTAACTCTAAAGGGGTGGATAAGTTTAACATTCATGTAGGTCACCCCTGCAGACTACTTCTGGAAGGTGGCAAGGAGGAGATGAGTGAGGATCTACCTAGAAGTTGTGCGATCTTTAACTAGCGGGCCCCTCATCAGCACTCTGGCTCCTTTCTCTTATCGTTTACCTTTTCTTCTTCATGGGACTTGGGGCTATGAATGTGTGCCAATATATCGAAAGCCTTCGACCTCATAACTTCTTAAGAGATTGCTCATGAAAACTTCCGAATTTGACCATCGATATGGGTCCCACAGATTTCTTATTTTCCCTATATTGGTCATTGACATTTTAGCATGAGATGGTCACTCCTTTAACTTTCCCTATATTTTGAGGTTCCGAGGTTTGATATAAAAACTGAGAGCCTCTCATTTTCTACCACGTGGCACAAGGGGAAGAGAGAGAAGAAAGACTTTCAGGTCTCTGAAATCTCTCAATTTCCTTTGATTTTAAGTCTTCTCCCTTGTCTTCTGATACTTAAGCTCTTCTTAGGTCCCCCCTTTTCAAAAATGAAATATGTTACCTTGTCTCATGAAAAATAAGGCCTTTCAAGAATGAATGAAAGAGGTGTAGAGTAGGTGACAACATCGGCTCCAATTGGGGACAATGTATTGCAATCAATGCATTGAGAATCTGCAGATTAGTGTCTTGTCTCCATTGGGAATGGAGTCATTTTATTCAGGTACCTAAAAGAAAAGCCAGAAACATAAAAAACTAAAAGTATTACTGATATTTTACACTGGCTCAAGGTATGTACAATGGGTGAGAAATGGACCTCTTAGTGCTAGAAGTAAATCTTGAGGAATTTCTCATTTATAGACAGCTATGATTTACCCTCCAAATTTTCTAGAAAGAAAGTATTGTTTCCCTTTGCCTCCGCAATATTGAAGGGTCCAATACATAAACGATCAAATTTTCCATGTTTCCCTTTGTCTTCTCTTCTTATATCCCACCTAAGAACCAAATCTCCACGATGTAGCAATCTATCCTTGGCCCTTTGGTCAAAAAGATCCTTCATATTTTCTTTGTATTTGACCAAGTTCTGAGTTACTTCTCCCTTGATTTATTGAAGTTCCACAAGCTGATTGATTCTCCTAGTTAGAGAATCAGGCTCCTCCTCAACATCTTGTAGCAGTTTAGTCAAGTGCATTTCTAGTTGCATGGGAACAATAGCAGCCTTCCCATACACTAATTAAAATGATGACTTACCAATCGATCTCTTAGTCATGACTTTATTTTCACATAAGGAAAACTTCAGATGTGAACCCCAAGTTTTTTTATTATATGATATGGTCTTTTTTAGTATTCTCACAAGAATTTTGTTGGAGGACTCAGAAAATCCATTCCCTTGTGGGTAATAGGTAGTAGAGTGACCCACAAGGATGTTGTATTTCTGTAGAAGCTGAAAAACTTGGCAGATTTGAACACTTGGGAATTATCTATGATTATCTTCCTTGGGAACCCAAATCTAGCTAGAATGTTCTCTTCCATGAATTTTAGGACAACTACATTAGTTTCATTATTGGTTGGGATAACCTCCACCCACTTAGTGAAACAGTGAGTTGCAGTGAGGATCCATTTGTGTTGACCACTGGATGGTTGGTGCACTTCTCCAATAAAGTCCAACCCCACTATCTAAAGGGCTCTTCCACAAAGATAGGGATCAAGGGGAAACGATCCAATCTTTGTTTTTCAACAAACCTTTGGCAGTTTTCCCAAGATCAGACATAATAATAGACTTCACTAAACATTTTGGGCCAATAAAAACCTGCCTTGCAGATTTTATGTGTTGTAGCTTTCCAATTGTAGTGCACCCCACAAGCACAACCATGAAATTCATCCATTAATTTGTAAATCTCTTCTTCGACCAGGCAAGCAAAAAAAACACTCATAGGGTCTTTCCAGTACAAATGGCCACTTGAAATGACAAATTTATATGCCTGTAGCCTTAGAGCATGGTATTTACCCTTGTCAAAATTTGTTGGGCATCCTAGGAACAACAAGTAATGAAATATGTGTTTGTACCAGTGGGATATGGTAAACTTCATTTGGATTTTCTAAGTTTGGCTCTTGACCCTTTGTCGCTCCTTGTCACCTATTTTTTTATTTCCTCCCTCTAATAGCAGATTAATTCCCAATGCTTTAAAATTAGATTCAGAAATCACCTTGGCTAGCCCCTGCCACTTTATCAACTTAGTGGGCTTGATTTCCAAGTCATATTCATGGATCCTGGCAATCGATCTACTCCTCTTTCCTTCACTTTCTCCTTGCATCAGAATATCTTTCATAAAGGTCATGGGGGCATAGGTTATTGTTCTTGACTGCAACACATACACTCAAAAAGATTTCAAGGCTTTTGGTGAGCACCAGTATTGCAGCAAGAATGCTGCAACTCTCGGGCTACCAGCTTTACTTATCAACTAGGGGTTCATACAAACTTGGTGGTGATACTGCTATATGCACAAGTAAAAGTGAAGGTCCTTCATGTTGTTACTGTTCACCTGGCAAGAGACCCTACGGGTTCCAAGCTAGACTTCTATAGAGTCAAAAGAAGCTTAATTCTTTGATGGAAGAAGAGAAAATATATTCTAAGAGAGCTACTCTACTGCAGTAATGAAGAAAACAACATGTAATTCTAAATCACACCTTATCCTAATTAACCATTTAAACAACTATGCTAAGAATAATTCCTAAATCAACACTAACCTAATTCTATGATCTAAACTACAGAAGTAAAGAGCATCAAACCATACTAATGTGTAAGTAAGGAAACCAAACTAAATCTATTTTCATTTTTTTTTAGTTTTTTGGTGTTTGCGATCATCGGACAGTGTTGGAGTCTGATTGAATAACCAAATCAAAGCTAATGAGTGGCACCATTTAAATGATATGCAAAACAAAGTTCAGGAAGGAGTCAAGTAGAAGAGCAATCAAAGATCGAAATCGTTGGAAGGGAGACGTAATGAAGTAGTAGTGCATATGAACCTTTGGATGAGTCGGATCGACAGAACAGGACTAATAGAAGATGAGCAATGAAGATCTTATCACAGGAGATTAAGTGAATAGATGGACGGATCAATCAACAAGCATGATTAACTAAAGATGAGCGGCAGAGGTCTTACCGTGGAGATTAAGTGAATAGATCGATGGATCACATCAACGAACAAGATTAACGAAAGATGAGCGGCAGAGAACTTATCCCAGAGATTAAGTGAATAGATGGATGGATCACATCAACGAATAGGATTGAGAGCGACAGAGATCTTATCACGAAGATGAAGTGAATAGATGGATGGATCACATCAACGAACATGATTAATGGAATATGAGTGACGGAGATCTTATCACAAAGATTAAGAAAATAGATGGATGGATCACATCAATTCATGTGTTGGCAGAAGGGTGGAAAACGTGCGGAATGATGGAGCGGTCTTTGTAGGCAGTAAGCAGTTTCTCGCGCTCCCTCAAATTTGTAAGAGGAATTCCTAAATTTTGTGAAATTAGCCTAAGTGGGTTACGCGTAGCACGGGGAAACTACTTTTTTCGCATGCTCTCGATCTGATATTGGTTGAGCAAGAATCCACATGAGATTGCACGATATCCGTTGGATTAAGTGACACAGATTGACGACAGAGATTTGCCAAGCTAGTTGGTGAGTGGGTGACACGATAGCTGTTGGATCAAGAAAAATAGATCGACAATGGAGATTTGGAGTGCATAAAATCAAAAGCGTAAATGAATACGTCGGCTATGCGATACACGATTAACATTGATTGGCCAGGTTCGTTGTGGATCAGACAGTAAGAAAATTCCATGGGTATAATCTGATTATGACGTGATTTATTAGCTTCTACTTCATAATTTCATGTTGAAGGAAATGAGAATATGTCTAAGGTCTTATTACAGAAAGAAAGTACTGGAGAAAGATGATGATAAAATGAACCAGGTACTGAATCAAGACAACAAACTCCAAGGCTCATGAGGTAATGAGAAATATGCGCTTTTGGTGTTATTGAAGGGTCTCTTCCTCAAGTCATGGTCCCAAATGGAGGAAGTGAGGCTAAGACACCTGATAACAACATTATGGTGATATTTTTCTCCTTTCTAACCAGCTAACTGAAAGAAGGAACAAATGGAAGCAAACTAAAACACAACTAATCTACTCTACACTGTTGTAATGGAAATGTGGCTACTTAAGCAAATGAATGATTAAACCATGAATATTTGCTAGCATACATGTACAATAAAGAGGATCCTTGGCTACTAGGGTTGGGCCCTAACCTAAGAGCTTCAACCCTCTGAGTTAACTCAGTGTTGGCTCAAAAAAAACTCATTCTTATTATCAAAACCATGGATTACATCAAAAACTGTCACAAGTCTTGTAGCTCAAAAATAGAGTAAAATTTTACAATAAAAAATCCGAATCCTACTAAGCTCCTAGGCCGCTCTACTTATACATCTAAAGTCTCCAACTAATTCCTTAAAACTAGGGAGGCTCAGCTCCCAAACTTGAGATAAACTAGTGCTTTGACTTTCACTTGCTCAGCTGCCTTCTAGTCCTCATGATTTGGCTGTTTGCACTCTGAGCTAATGGAGGAATATTCAAATGGAGGGGTAGTAAATGAGGAGGATTTACCTCCTATAATTCCTCTCCCTTGTCCGATTCAATTTTTTACCAATGTGTTTGTCAAAATTCCTTGATTTTATCCTTAAATCCTGCATTAAATCCACATTAGACCACAAGGTAAAATATCCAACTCTAACTCATCTCATAAACAAAATATAATCAAAAGTATGCAATAAGTTGTGAGAATAGTTGGTTTGACTAAGCTAGGAGGTGAATTAAGGCCCATATAATTACCCAATAATGAGGCTCATCATCACCCACCTACTGAAAGTGTTGCTCATCCTCTTAGCAACTTAGTCAATGTCCATGTCCTTCATGGCTCTGGTAGCCTCTCTAAGATCACATGCCTCTGTTTTGGTCTCTTCTTCTTGTGCATAGAAGCATGATTTCTTTTATAGTTCTTCCCACTCCCTATTTTCCTCTTATTCTTTTGTCCCTTCTAGCATCCCTAGGAGTAGGGGTGGGCTAATTTTTAGGCCTATCTAGTTGACCTTCACCCTTTACATTGATTTCTTGTACATAGGTGTCCTATTGAGTGTCTCTCTCAACCTTTGAGGGGAGTGATATTCTCTGATCTTCAATATGTGTGGAAGTGTGTTCCATCTCTTGAAGCAGGCATGTATAATATCATCTCCTAGCAGCCTAAATATATCCTCAAAATGCGAAATTGCTTGCTCTTGGGTAGCAAGATATCTAGATGCCAACTAAGGATCATTTGAAATTAGATTATGGTTGTTGATTAGGGCCATGGGATTTTATTGTTCAGCTCTAATGAAAAGAGGTTCATTTTTCTCTTTGGCCAATATTCTTGTAAGGACCAGTTCTATACTATATATATATTATATATATATTATATATATTATATATATATATAATATATATATATATATATATATATATGTTGCTATAAATCACAATAAAATACAACCAGAAGAGAAAATAGTAGGAATTCCAATTTATTCAGCACTATCTAACACATTCCTAAATTTCATTTCACTGAACACATCATAAAATTTAAATCTATTTAACTAAGGCCATGAAGAAATCATACAAAATAATATTACAACACATAGGTATCGTTCACCAGAAGATGAGACTCCACTTGATTTGTTGTTACTTGGCTTCACTTGTTGTCGGTCACCTCCGAGAGTGAATGACGACATACTTGACCCGAATGCGATGACCCACTAGTTAACCTCCAAGCTACAATGGGGTTGTACAATGGAGGAACATGATAAATAGTAGAGGAGAGCACTCCTTGGCTCAAGATTCCCCTCTCTAAAATCCTCTACCTCACCAAACTCACTATAGTTTCGTAATCACTACTCTGAAATAGTCTCATCTATCCAACAATAGGTTTCCAAAAGTCCCTTCTCCCATGGCTTACCCCTTCTTTTATAGGAGCCCTCATAGGTGACACTTGGCATGTCATGCATAATTAATTATTATTTTTATAATTCAATTGTTTGATTATTCACCCACAGGTGAGCTCTAGTATTGCAGCAAGAATGTTGCAACTCCTGGGGCTTCCTTCTTTACTTTTATCAACCTGTTAGTTTGTAACAAACTTGGAAGCAATGGTCTAAGCAATTGAATCTAAGCCAATAAATCAATCTTTCCAAATCAAGTTATCACTCTAGAAGTTGCATGAAAGAGCAAAAACTGTGTTTTTGGTGGCAGCAAAAGTGCCTTGACCTCAAATCATAGTCCTAGGAAGGGAGAAAGGAGATCAAGGTCTGCTATTTTCCTTTTTTTAACCTTATTCTATCACTGTAGTAACCTACTTGAGCAACTGAAACAAAACCAACTATATTAACCATCAAAAGCAACCTAATCTAACAAAGTAAATTGAATCTATACAACAAAAATTAATGCATGAATTGAAGAAAAAACATATAAGTACACACTAAGAGGTGTTGTGTAGCTTGGGTTGGGCCCTAACCCAAGAGCTTCAGCCCTCTGAAAGAGATCAGTGCTGGCTGAAAAACTGTTTCATCTTCATTATAAAAAATAACAGTTACATTACATAAACTGTTCTCAAAAAGAAACTCAAAAATGAGTTGAACACAATGCTGGACAAAAGTGAGAAAATATACTAATAACTGGCTAACCTATTGAGGCTTTAAGCCTCCTTATTTATAAAAATGGGGTCCTCCAACAGTCCTCCTAAAATCAAGGAACTCAGCTTCCTAGAATTGGAGATAAACACCAATCCTTCTTTACTTGCTCGACAGCTCGTGGGAATCATCAATGTGGACCTTTGTGCTCTGAGTTGTTGATGGAGGATTCAAGGAAAGGGGTCATAAATGAAGGATACACCCCCTACAAATCCTCTTCCCTTTTTCCTCAAGTTTTGGCTGCCATTTGCTCATAAATCCTTTGACTTTGTCCAAAATTGTCCAAAAAATCTGTATAAACCACACATTAGACTACATGGCAAAGTGACTAACCCAATTCACTCTATTAGCATAAATATATTCAAAAACATGCATTAAATTAATGAGAATGGTCAATTAAGTCGAAATAAGAGGAAAAATGAGCCCATATAATTACCTATTTCTGGGGATCATCATCACCCCCCTACTGAATGGGTTGCTCATCCTCTAAGCAACTAATCTAACTCTTCATCCTTGATGGCTCTAATAGATTCCTTGACATCCCATGCCTCTAATGTGATATCTTCCTCTCTGTCATGGAAACCTACCTTCCTATCCACTTCTTCCCACTATTTATGTTCTTCTTCTTCTCTTACTCCTTCCAGCAGTCCTAGCAACAGTTGAGGACCGAATTTAAGGCCAATTCAATTGGCCTTCAAATTTTGCATTGAGTGCTTATATAGGGGCACTCTCCTCATGGCTTCCCTTATCCTGTTTGGGGAGTGATACTCCTTGATCCTTAGGTTGTGTGGCAATGTATTCCACCTTCTCATGCAAGCATGAATGAAATCATCTCCAAACAATCTCTCCATATCCTTGAAATGATCAATAGCCTGGGCTTGCTTGTCAACATAGTTAGGGACAACTTGAGGATCAACTGCAAGGTGTTGGTGGGCATAGATGAGAGCCAAGGGTTCTGTTGATTCTTCTCTAATCATCAGGGGTTCACTTAGCTCTTTTGCCATCATTTTCTGGATTTCTACTACTCTTTTCTCTTCATGGCTCATCCAAGATGCCATAGCCATTAGCTGCAACTCTCCCAATGCAGCATTTAGATCCCATAAATTCATGTCAATCAGTGCCATGTTGTACAGATAAAATTCTGCTAGCTTTGCTTTATCCTCAGCTAAATTGTGATCACATAAATGCATGAATTGGCCATAATCCTGAAAAGGTATTGCGCCCCTTTAGGCCAGTGTCTTAATCTGAAATTGGAGCCACTGATCCTTGAGGTATAGTGCATATAATTTGGCTAGCTACCTGCATTGCAATGCCTCCATTGCCTAGCTAGCCATGTAAGCTAACTTGGCTTCCTTTTCCTGTAGCTGCTTTTTCAAAATCAACACTTCATTTTCTGCCTGAGATTCTTTTTCCTGTTGTTGTTTTATCAATGTCTCACTGTCTATATGGGGTTCCTCTTCTTGTTGTTGTCTTTTTCCTGCCTCACTGTCCACCTGGGGTTCCTCTTTTTGTTGTTGTCCTTTTAATATTGACAGCTCATTTCCTCCTTGAGGTTCCCTTTCTTGTAGCTGCTTTTTCAACATTTCATTTTATTCCTCCAATTGAGCTCTTCTGATGCTTTCTCTATGCTTGACCATGCTCAAATCATTGCCCATCTCTCTCAATTTGTTTTTCATGAGCCTAATGTCTTCTACCCCTTTTGATTTTGCAATATGCAACCATGTATGGGTCCTGACTCTTTCCTTTTCCAGTGCGAAGAAAAGAGGCACTGCAAATTTTTGTGGGATGATCTTTCCACCTTCCAGAAGGTTATAGTAGGAGCTTAAGTTAGGCTGAGGTCCAGGCTCTAGTATTTCTTTTTCCTTATCTTCCTCCTGGGTTTGTTCTTCTACCTTATTTTCAAGTTTTTTAGTTTTTGGAGCTTTGCCAATGTCTCCTGTAGAGAGGTCTTAGGGCTCCCTCTTTTGTAAGTGGAGATTTGGAGGGAGATTTCTCCTTTGTTACCGTATGTACATCCACAATGATGATGGGCTCCTTTGAAGGTGGCTGAGGCTTCCAAATCTTCATTCTAGTGCTCTTTCGAGCTTTGAAGTACATAGATGGTTGTCTTTTCCTTTTCCCTTTTTGCTTGGCTAGAGTACTAAGTGCAGCAAGAATAGCTGATGCTTCTCTTGCTAGTGTCTCACGAGACACTCCTTCTTGCTATTTTTCTTCTCCTTCATCTATTGTTTTGCCTGTTTCTTCTGGTTTTGTGTCTACTATCTATGACTCTATTTTCTCCTCTGCTTGTTTAGCTTCTGTCTTTCCCATGGAAGCCTTTTTTCTAAGCTATCTTGGCTTTCTTCTTTTCAGTTCTTACCCTCTTCTTTTTCTCTGTTGTGGCTTTCCCTTTTTCTACTTTTGATGTTGTTTTCTTCTTTGCTTTAGGTTCATCCATGGTGGTGTCATGCTCCTCCTCTCCTCTCTGTTTTTCTTCTTTTTCTTCTTCCAATTGAATGTTTTGTTCTTCTTAATGGATTTCCTTCTCTTCTTACTCTTTTTGTTCCTCCTCTTCACTTCCAGATGGACTAAGGTCATCAGTGAGAGATTTTGTGTCATCTTCTTTAGTCATGTTCCTGAAGATCTCCCAGGCTATAGGGATGGTGTAAGTGTGGAGGGCATCCTCCACGAGAAATTTAATGAGCCTGTGGTGAGCCAGTGGTCTGGAACCCCTGCATTCAATTTGGTGCTACACTCTATCAACGATTGGAGAAGAAAATATGGAAAACTGAGTTTTCTAGATGCAGGTAGATCCATGCCATATCTTAGTTCATGTAATAGTCTAAAATGATAACCATAGACTATATTTTATCTTCCTTCGCAGGAGATATATTTCATGATCTTATAGCTAACCTCACCCCATGGATATGGTATACTTTTCCTCCTGATCCAAATCTTATCCTCCACAGGATGTTCATTAGGCTAGAAAAAGGTCTTTTTAGCAACCTGTCTTAGTTTTTTTCCTCTTTGCTCTAGGGGAGCCCAAGTGGAAGACTTGTAATTCTGCTGATGAACTCTAGTGTAAGTTCTATGGTTAGACCCCTGAAACTGACTGTAGCATGGCTTTTTGAATGGGGTCTTAAAGAAAATAAAAATTCCTTTGTGACTTCCTCATCACACCCATGAAACTTCTCAAAGAAAGGAATCCAATTTACCTTGGTAAAGAGGGCTACCACTTCTGGATGTTCATGCAATTTTGTTGAATTCAGAGGCTCCTTCCTCATAAAACCCCCTGTCATGATGTTGAGTGATGTTGGAAATTCTCAGGCGAGGAGGGAGACAGAAATTTCAAACCTGGAAACAGAGGAATAGCTGAGGTTTTCTTTTGGAACCAGAGAGATTTTTTCATGTTTATTCTTTTAAAAAAAACAAATTGTAACTTTCTTTCCCTTCAAACTCTGTTCTCAACCTTAATTTACTTCTCGGGTTGTTTGAGGAAATTAATATCTTTTTTTTTTTTTAAACACATATAGTAAGACAATGTTTTTCTTTTCACAAAGTAATAAGACCATCCAATGCAAATTCATTGTTTTACAGGCTTAATTTCCTATGGTTGCATCATTTCTTTACACAGGAGAATATCACGTAGGAGAAAGAGAACAAATTTCAGTGCAGAGAGTAAAATGGAGAGACTGTATATATTTCAAAAAAACTAAGGCAGACTTCTATTCTCACTTTCCCTTTCTTTTCCACTCAATACTTTGCTTCAAATCCCACCACCTTTTGTAGATATATAAAATGTAGAGTGGGTTTTACTAATTCTACCTTCTTCGAGCTCGAATTTGGCATAAAATCCCCAATTTTCCCTCTTCAGAGTTGCTCACTGGAATTCCTGTAGAAATGCTCCTGTAGACTGTGTTTCCACTCCTTTAGAGTGCAATAATGCTCGTGTAGAGCCTGATAAGTGGAAGGGTTTTGAAACTGACAGAGAGCGACTATTATGAGGTTCTGAAGGTGATAGGCAGGTTGTCGCAGCCAGAACTTTTCGATGCAAATGAAAACAAAGGTGGAGGAGGATTCAACTGTAGCATAATTAAGCTTACAAAAGTGTTCTGTGGTGACGAGGTGAGGTGGCAGGAAGAGTACGTTATCCCCATCTAGACCGTTGGTCCCTACTCTAGTTCCATTATGATACTTCATGCCATCTGCTCGCAATCACTTCTATTATTCCTCATATACACCGCCACCACTACTTGTTTTGAGTTTTCTTCCCAAGTTGACTAAACACACGTGCGAATTGCACCCACTGAACATTGTTTGAATTGGATGAGGATTGTTTGAACTGGACGAGGGGTTCTGTTTGAACTAGACGAGGGTGGCTAGTTAGCTGGCCACCAATTTCATTTAATCGCTACCATCTCAATGGTTCATGCAGTTTCTAAATTATACTCATGCAACAGAGGAACGGGTTTTGTCACTTACCTGTTAGTCACTACCGTGCTATTGCATGCTCAGACTTTGGCACTCTATTCATGGATTGTTGCTGTTGTTGGCGCTCATGGCTTCTAAATTGGTGGCTTGGCTACCTCATGCTGGTGATATTTGATTAAGAATGGCTCCTTGCACGTTGTATACACCTGTGGCTGCACTGACCCTGCCTCTGGAGCTTGTTTTTTTAAAGGAATCAGCTATTATAGGAATCCTACAGGATTTCCTGTAACTGCTTCTCCCTCTAAAACTTTGGGTTGATTCTTAAGCAGGGACTAGAGAGATAGTTGAGGGAGGTTCTGAAGGAAAAGGAAAAACAGCTGGTATGCACTAGGTAAGCAACAAGTTAAGGATGTTGTTGTTTTATTCTTCATCATTTAATAAAAGAATAAACAAAAGAAACAAAATTTCTGTGTTTTTTGTGCAGAGAAGAAAGAAGCGAGTGGAAATGTAGTGGTGCAAGTATGGAATGGAGAGTTGGGGGGATGAATGGTGGAAGGGAGATTCACAGGCCTTCTGAATAAATTTCTGGCCCTCTAATTCTTTTCTAAACTTGATTTCGAGCTCTATGTGGTTTCTATAGGAGCCTCTTGTAGAATGCACAGAGCTTCCTGTAGGATGCATACTTTCCAGAACAAGTGAGACCAGGGCCTAGAAAAAGACAATGGCCATGGAGAAATGATCTATCAGGGGTGTATTCAGCCTAGCCATGTCCCTTTTTCTTATGTGACCCTTCTGCAATCTGCAATGCATTCAAAAGAAGTTAATTTTTCTGTTTTTTCTGTTTTTTTCTCTGTTTTTTTCTCTTTTTTTGGAGACAGTAGGGCACCTCCAGGAGGTTTTCACCCTCACTGCCTTCCCTGGGCACCTCTAGGAGGTTTTCACCCATGGATCTTTTATTCTCTTTTTTCCTGTCTTTTTATTTTTCTATTTTTTTTGTTTCTCTCTCTCTCTCTCTCTCTTTTGGTGTTTAGGGTGTGGGTGAACTGGAGGCAAAGACCTACTCCACTACCAACACCATTTACTCAAATTCTCATTGAATTCTTTCTTAGAGAGGGGATTCCTATAGATCTTCAACCTATGCCCATTGATGAGCATGGGGATGGCTTCTTCATCGATGTTCTAGATCAAAACTGAACCATTTTCATTGCACTTTTCTATCATGTACAGGCCCAGCCATCTTGTCCTCAGGTTTCCCTTGAAATATTTATATCTTGAATCATATAGCAGCACCCAATCTCCTTCCTAGAATTGTTTTTCTTTAAGGTGTCTCTCATGTCATACTTTCCTTTGAATTTGGACTACCTTTGAGTGGAGAAGGGCCTACAATCTCTATTCATCCAATCCACTTAGCTGAAGTAACCTTTCCTTTTGTGCATGGATGAGATCTAGGTCCAACTAAGCTGCCATCTTTAGTGTGTTATATTCAAATTCTATTGACAACAAAGCCTTCTTCCCATAGACCAACTCATAGGGTGTGAACCCTATGGTGGTTTTCCAGGTGGTGTTATAGGCCTAGGTGGCCTCAGCCAATCGATCTACTCAATCTTTTCTGCTGCTGCTCACTACCTTGGTCAAAATCCCTTCCACAGCTCTGTTAGTGACTTCCATCTATCCATTTTCTTCAATTAGATTGGAGGTAAACTGACTTCCTTGATCTATGACTAATTTTCTTCGATAGCCAAACTTGTAGAAGATATTCTCTCTCAAAAACTCAGCTACTTTTTCTTCTATTTCTACCTTGATTGCCTTTGCTTCTACCCATTTTGCCAGATAATCAGTGCACACAATGATGTAAGATTTCTATTTTGAAGGAAGGTTGACAGGACCCAGAAAGTCCATGCCACACTTCTCAAATGGCTCAAAAGTCACTTGAGGTTGCAGGGGCATATCATCCCTTGGAGTAGGTTTCCCCATCCTTTGACATCGGTCAAATTGGCTGATATATCTCCTTACATCTTGATGAAGAGTGGGCCAATAGTAATCTGCTTGCAGAATTTTGAAGAAAATCGTCTTTGCTGCAAAATGGCCCCCACAGGGACCATCATGATAGGTTAGGAGAATGTAAAAAACTTCTTCCTCCCTCACACATCTCCTCAAAATCTAATCTGGGCCAGGTTTGAATAGATTGCCCCCAATCCAAGTGAATGGGGCACTTTTCCTCACAATCTTACTCTTCTCTTTTGAGGATAGGTGTGGCGAGAACTGTGTTGAAACCAAGTAATTTGCTATATCAGCAAACCATGGAGAGAGTATTGAAATAGAAAATAGGTGTTCATCTAGCATTTGATCATCCACCATTCCTTCTTCACCTATAGGCAGATTTAGTCTAGAGAGAAAATCAGCAACAACATTTTCCTTACGTGGCTTATCAACAATGGTTAAATTAAACTGTTGCAATAAAAGTAACCATATAATAATATGAGCATTTACATTTGGTTTGTTCATTAAATACTTAATTGCAGCATAATCAGTGTGTATGAATGTTTGATAGCCGGTGATGTAGTGTCTAAACTTATTTAGGGAATGGACTATAGCTAGGAGCTCCTTTTTAGTTACAATGTAGTTTAATTCTTCCTTGGACAAGTTTTTACTTACAAAATATATGGCATAAGGAAACTTCTCATCAATTTTCCCTAAGGCTACTCCTATCACTTTGTTCGAGGCATTTCTATGAATGTGGAAAGGCAGGGCCCAGTTTAGACCTTTCAAAATTGGGGCAGTTACTAGTTTATTTTTCAAGGTATCCAGAGCCTCTTGACATTTGTTAGTCCATACGAACTGAGCATCTTTTCCCAAAAGACCATACAATGGAGAGGATAGCTTACTGAAATCCTTAATGAATCTTCTATAATACCTTGTTAAGCCTAGGAAACTTTGAACATCTCTTGATGCCAATTTTGTTGGGATCCACCTATAACCCTTGTTGAGAAATTGTATGACCTATCATAGTCCCTTCAGTGATCAAGAATTCGCATTTTTTAGGACTGAGGGACAAGTTCATTTCAATGCACTTGTCTAAAACTTTTCCCAGGTTAGTCATAGCATCCTGGAAGTTAGAACCATAAGGGGTAAAGTCATCCATATAGATTTCCACTGAATCATGAACCAGTTCAGCAAATATACTCAATACTGCTCTCTAGAAAGTGGCAGGAGCATTGCACAACCCAAAAGGAAGGACCCCATGTGCAAAGGTACCCTAAGGACAAGTGAAATTGGTCTTATATTGGTCTTCCGGGCTAATTTGGATCTGGTTGTACCCGCTAAACCCATCTAGGAAGGAGAAGAAATTTTTCCCTACTAGGCCATCTAACACTTGATCTATGAAAGGAAAAGGAAAATGGTCCTTCTTGGTGGCCTTGTTTAGTTCCTGATAATCAACATAGATTCTACACTTCCCATTTTTCTTTGGAACTAGCACTAGAGTAGACACCCATTCGCTGTCAGAGATAGGGTAGATGAATCCTGCATCCAACAAATTTTGTAGTTCTTCTTTGACAATGTCCTTAAGTGTTGGATTCATCCTCCTTTGAGGCTTCCTGACTAGTTTACAATCTTCTTTAATGTAAATGTGATGAGTACAGACTAAAGGGTGGACTCCCTTCATCTCCTTATAGCTCCAAGCAAAAGCATCAAAGTGGTTTCTTAATAAGCTACACATTTCTTTCTCCTAAGAGGTGGATAGGGATGAGTTGACATTCAAGGTTCTTTCTAGGCAGAATTCCACGTTCTTAACTCGAAGAGAGGTCGGATCAGCCACACAGAGATCAAATAAAGGATTGGCTTGGGTTTCTTCCACCATCTCTTCTAATGACAACACACTGGGGGGCGGATTCTGAATCAAGTTTTCAATAAGATCATCCTCAGTTTGTGGGCCCCCCATGGTAGCTTCTACTGCACACAATGGTTCAGAATACACTTCATCCTCATCTTCCTCCTCCAACCAGAGAGGTAAATCATGTTCTAACAAAGGTTGGGCAGGAGGATATAGGACTAGATTCTTGGACATATGCCCATTATTGATTGTCATGTTCCCAGCTTGACAATTAATGTAGGCATCTACAATAGCCAACTAAGGTCTTCCTAGGATGAGAGGATACCCAATGAGCTTTTCTTTTGGTTGGAGAACCAGGAAATCAGTAGGGTATTCCTAAGAATCGATGGAGACCATTACATCTTCCACAATCCATTCATGGGTCACAGTGGAGAAGTCTACTAACTGTAGTATAGTTGTGGTCTTTCTTAGGGAGCCCTAAAGGTTGAGCTTGAGCATAGTGTCCTTGGTCATCACATCAATGGCAGCCCCTAGACCAATCAGGGTATGGGGGATTATGGTGCCATTGATGTGGACATCGACTACAGCACGTCCAGCGTCTAGATATTTTGGACAGATCACTTGCCCCAACATTAGGTTGGATAGTTTTCCTATGACATTGATAGTTGGAGCATCTCTCCTGCGCCTGCCTGGGTGCCTGAAGCACTTCTCCTTGATCATCTTGTTGTATATAGGCACATCCTTTATGGCTTGGAGAAGTGGTATCTTTACACATAATTGTTTCAATTCTCCCTGAAGTTCAGTTTCTTTTGGGGTCGGTTGTGTGGTTCTAGTTATTCTCTCAGGAAAGGGTGGAATGACCTTTGGTTAACTTTCCTGTTTTTCTTCCTCATCCTCCTTAGGGGGAGGTTGGTTATTTCGGAGAACCTTCCCAGATCATAAGTTAATCTCCTAAATCTCCACAGCATAGGTTGGGCATGATGTTTCTCCACTATATTCATGTTGGGCCTATCTGTTATTGGGGCTCGGGTTTGGTTAAGCAGGTATTTGAGGTTGCCTTGGTGGAGAAGGAGGCAATGGTTGTGGTTAAGTAGGTGGTGGAGGCAAAAGAGCGGGAAGATATTTGTATTTGGGCCTCCACCCCTGATGAGGTGCATTCCATTGAGGTTGTGGTTGAGCATAAGAGTGAAACAAATGAGCAACTAGTTGAGCATGTTATTGAGATGGATTGAGAAGGGGGGCCCCAAGAAGGCATGGAAGTGGCTTGATTAGGGTTATAATAGGTCTGGGATGTCCCTTACATTCCCTGTTGGTAAGTTCTAGGCCCATGTGGCCTCCTTTGGTTCATGAAATAGAGTGGTCCACTGGCTCCTTCGACCCCCTCATATGTAGCTTTAAGTCTTGCCAAGGAAGGGCACTAATTCATAGAATGGTCTTCTTCACAGAAAGAACACACTTCTATAGAGTTTAATGGACATTCGTCCCAAGGATTCCTTCTAGTGCACCTAGGGCAAAAGATCGCCAAAGCCCTCTTGGCTTCCTCTTGTTTCCTTTTGATATGCAAGGTATCCATTTGCATGGCAAGAGTTTGCCTCATCTCGCTCTTGAAATCTTCTAGCCGATTCTCAATTCGCTTCTAAGAGATGAACTGGATGAGGATGTACTAGCTAAAGGTTGACTTCTGCTACCTCTCTTTCTGGCTACCCTAAAATGGTTTCTAAACATAGTTTTTATGTCATCATAAGGTAGTTGGTAGATGTCTCCCCAAGCCATCAAATGGAGGGTATCTAGAAGGTCTTTAGGGACTCCTCTGAGCAGGACCAACTTCATAGATTCAGGGTCAAGTGTGTACCTGACCCTTTTATAACTAAGTTGAAACCTCTCTTCAGTCATCTAAGGATTCATCACTTCCCATGGTCATTCAAAAGATTTCTTCCTTTGTATCCTTTGATCCGGTATTTGTTGTTAAAGGCTTGTTGCATCTAAGCCCAAGTTGTGATACTGTTTTGAGGTAACCCCATGAACCAGCACAATGCAGCATCCTTGAGGGTAGAAGGAAACAATTTCAACTTTTGCTCATCTTCTACATAGTCATAGGTTCGATAGAGAACAACAAATTCAAACAAGAAGGTATCAGGATCTTTGGTAATCAATTCATGGAAGTGGGGTAAGGCTGAAAGACTTATGTTTTTCATTTTAGTGTCCCCGTTGGTCTCTCGGATAGGAACGGTACCCTCTATTCTCTCCCGATTTCCTCTAACATTTCTGTTTTCAACCATGGTCTCAGGAGGAATGGTTTCTTTCTCTGCTTCTGCTATAAGATCTTTGTATATCTCTCGAGGTTCACCTATAGGTTCTTCTAGATCATTTCCACCAAAGAAGAGAGGAGGGTGACTTAGTGATGTGGTGGGGGTGTTGGGTAAGAATTTTCCTGAATTGTCTATGTTCCTATGAGGCGTGAAAGGGAATCTCTTTTTGGGTGATTTTTGTTTTTTTTTCTGCTTGTACCTACAAATCTGAAATGGATTGAACAACAAACTGCAACTATTGAAATGAACTTGCTGAAATGAAATTGCAGAATTGAAATGAAAGCAAGGAAATGACTAATCTACTTTACTAGAATGGAAATTGTAGAATTGAAATGAAAGCAGGAAATGACTAATATACTCTCACTGAAATGGAAATTGTAGAATTGAAATGAAAGTAGGAAATGACTAATCTACTCTTGTTGAAATGGAAATTACAGAATTGAAATGAAAGTAGGAAATGCCTATTCTACTCTTGCTGAAATGGAAATTGCAGAATTGAAATGAAAGCAGGAAATTACTATTCTACTCTTGCTGAAATGGAATTGAAATGAAACAACTACTCTACTTTGCTGAAATAAACTACTTAGTAGAATGTTGTAGTAGAAAATAGAAGAAAAGTAGTAATCACAAAATACTATGATGCTTCCTCGATAACGGTGCCAAAAATAATGATGAGCTCCAGTATTGCAGCAAGAATGCTGCAACTCTTGGGGCTTCCTTCTTTACTTTTATCAACCTGGTAGTTCATAACAAACTTGGAAGTGATGGCGATGTATGCACAGGTACTGGCTCTTACTGCAGGCTGTCACTTGGTCAGCTGGCACAAGATCACTAGGAGCTTAAGCCAACTTCGATGATTTCTCAAAAAAATCTTTAACCATGATGAAAGAAAGCTAACTCTAAAGAGGTTATTCTATTTTCAAGAAGGAAAACTGAAATGAAACACAAACCCTAGTTTACCCACTAACCCTACTTTTTCAAAAAGAGATGGAAACTAATGAAACAAGCGTCATTGACTACTGAAAAGGTAGATTTCATTTATTCACATTACTTCTAGAAATAAAAGAGAAGAAATCATCTTTTTGTGATTTTAAGCATTTTTATGTGAAATTATTATGCTTGTGATTTATCTAGTGGTGATTGTGCAGAGGTTTGGTGGTGAAGGGAGATGGAGTTGGCTTTTGTAGAGGGTGAGGAAGGTGTGGAGAGGTCCTAAGAAGCCCCTAGTACTCTTCTGAATACTTCCATAGCGATCAAACTTCGAATAATCACCCATAGGAAATTTTATAGGAGGCTGCAGGGGATCTACAAGAGGATCTACAGGTGGAGGCCAAGAGCTACTTTTGGAGTTTTGAAGGCGGAAAAGTGATGGGAAAGGGGAACTGAAGGCTAGATGAAGGTGTTGAGGTGTCTAGTACTTGTCAAGGAAGACCAGGGACGAAAACAACTTTATGGAAAGAAACGCAGAAATTAGGGCAGACTGGTGAAATGTTGCAAATGAGTTGGGAAATCTATGACAAGTGAGCTAGTGTTGTCTATTCTATGGATGTATGGTGAGCTGAGATGTCCTACAAGATATCTACACATTTACTTATCAAAACTGACCAAAGAAAGAACTAACTATACCATGAAAGCATAACTTTTTCTAGCTTGACCTAATTTCTGACCTAAAAGCAAAAAATGTTGAACAGTAACCTATGAACGGAAAAGCATGCAGAGAGATCTATGGTAAACTAAAAGGAAATGATCCAGGCAACTAAATTTGAACCAATATATCAATCTTTCCAAATCAAGTTATCACACTAGCAGTTGCATGGAAGAGCAAAAATTGTGTTTTTGGTGGCAGCAAAAGTACCTTGACCTCAAATCATAGTCCCAGGAAGGGAGAAAGGAGATCAAGGCCTGTTGTTGGAATTTTTGAATCTTATTCTATCACTACAATAACCTACTTAAGGAACTGAAACAAAAACAACTATACTAACCATCAAAAGCAACCTAATATAGCAAAGTAAAATGAATCTATGCAATAGAAATTAACGCATGAATTGAAGCAGAAACATATAAGTACATAGTAGGAGGTGTTGGGTAGCTTGGGTTGGCCCCTAACCCAAGAGCTTCAGCCCTCTCAAAGAGATCAGTGCTAGCTCAAAAACTATTTCATCTTCATTATCAAAAATAGCAGTTATATTACATAAATTGTTCTAAAAAAGGAACTCGAAAATGAGCTGAACACAATGCTGCACAAAAGTGTGAAAATATACTAATAACAAGCTAACCTAATGAGGATCTAAGCCTCCTTATTTATACAAATGGGGTCCTCCAACAATCCTCCTAAAATCAAGGAACTCAGCTTCCTAGAACTAGAGATAAACAGCGGTACTTCTTTACTTGCTCGACTACCCTTGGGAATCATCAATGTGGACCTTGGTGCTCCAAGTTGCTGATGGAGGATTTGAGGAAAGGGGTAATAAATGAGTGAGACACCCCCCTAAAAATAGTCTTCCCTGTTTTCCTTGAGTTTTGGCTGTCATTTGCTCATAAATCCCTTGACTTTGTCCAAAAAATTTGCATAAACTACACATTAGACTACATGGCAAAGTGACTAACCCAATTCACTCTATTAGCATAAATATATTCAAAAAAATACAATAAAATAATGAGAATGGTGGATTAATTTGAAATAAGAGGCAAAATGAGCCCATATAATTACCCATTTTTGGGGCTTATCACCCACCCATGTGTCACTCTCTCATCAAGGGTCTCCAAAATTATTCACTTAAATTTTAATTTAAAACTGATATTTTCCTCACCTCAACAAGATTCCTATTTCTTCTCCTAGTTGCCTCTTGATCCCCCTTGTTACTTCTTAATTTGTGTTCATTGCTAAAGTCAATTAGTGAATTCAAGATTTGATCCCCTATCTATTCCTTAATTAAACTCAAGTTATCTCTTAGATGGATATTCTTGCCACATGGAGGTTCTCTACATTTCTCTAAAATTAAATTTATTAATCTCCATCCTCTTCTCTTAATTAGGTTTAACTATCTTAGGATTAATATTTATCTTTACAATTATGTTCCTCTTTCCCATTTTTACCTAATTAAACTACATAATCTACCTAATATTTTCGAACATGGGAAGGGTAAATTTTTTAAGATAACTTATTTTATTTCTTCCTATGATCCTCTTAACCCAAGTTTTATTTTTGGTTTTATTACCTCGATTTCTAACATCATTTACCCTTGATGTAAATTTACCTAGTTTTCATTTCTTGATTATATTTATCTTAATTTATTTTTAATGATTCCAAGGGTGCCAAGTTTGGTCGTGCCCTTCAAGAACTTCCCTTGAAGTTCCAATTATGCCATGCCTAATAGTTTATTTGTGATGCCAAGGGTGCCAAGTTGGTCGTGCCCTTCAAGAAATTCCCTTGAAGTTCCAAGGGTGCCACGCCTAATAGTTTATTTGTGATTCCAAGGGTGCCAAGTGGGTCATTCCCTTTAAGAAATTCCCTTGAAGTTCCAAGGGTTCCAGCCTAATAGTTTATTTGTGATGCCAAGGTGCCATGTTGGTCGTGCCCTTCAAGAAATTCCCTTGAATTTCAAAGCGTGCCACACCACTTGCCATTTAAGCATTCAGTGACTACGAGGGGAAAGTATAGGTGCAATGTCATAGACCACTATCACCTCTTATGTTGCTTGCTATAGTGAGACTAATGTTGTCGGGGATCAAGGAATCCACCTTGATGTGTGCCCCCAGGTAACATCCTTATGAGTGACCCAATTTTGGGACTTGCCCTCATGACATTATGATTTTCAAGGCGAAGGTGTTTCAACCCTTCGAGCCCAAGTCACGTCTCTCAGCAGCCCTTGACTCTTCATGGCTCGTCCATGATGCCAAAGCCATTAATTATAGATATCCTAGCTCAGCATTAAGATCCCAAACATTCATGTCTGTGAGGGACACGTTGTGCAAGTAAAACTCAACCATTTTGGCCTTGTCCTCTAGTGTACTTTGATCACAAAGATAAATAAATTGCCTATAATCCTGATATGGCATGGTGCCCCTTTGTGCTGGTGTTTTAATCTAAAATTGCAGCCATTGTTCTCTGAGGTAAAGAGCATAGGA
The DNA here is from genome assembly GCA_000404065.3 of Pinus taeda. NCBI lineage: Eukaryota > Viridiplantae > Streptophyta > Pinopsida > Pinales > Pinaceae > Pinus > Pinus taeda. The sequence goes on from APFE030155766.1 coordinate 347,093, forward strand.
TTTAGTTGGCATCCTACACTGGATGGCCTTCAAGGAGAGGCTGGGCATACATGCTAGTTGGTTTTTCCTTTCCTGCAATTGTCCTCTCAACCATGCATTTTCCTTCTCAAGTTGATCTCTCATTATTTCTTCGCTGTCCCTTGGTGTAGGGGAGTCTTCAATTTCAATAGGGATTTTTGTTGATATTTGTGGCTTCCCTTGTTTGATTCTTGTGCTCTTTAATTTCTAAAATATAGAGGGGTTTACCTCCTTCTTTTCCCTTTTTGCTTGATTGGGGTGTTGAGACCAGTGAGGGCAGCTACTGCCTCCCTCTTAGGGGTCTAGAGACACTGTAGCTGACTCCTCCTTGTCTTCTTCCCCTTTTGTTTCAATTCCTTCTTCCTCTCTATTTTACTTATCTTCTTCCTCTTGCTATTCTTTCTCATCTCCATTAGTTTTTTCCTTCATTTCCTCCTCTGTTTCAGCATCATCCTCCTTCTCTTCTCCCCCTTCTTGTTCTTCTTCATCATTTTCCTATGTGTTATTTTCTTCTTCATCCATCTCATCCCCATCTAGATCTGTATCTTCTTCTTCTTATTTTTCCTCGTCCTCACTAACAGAAGGACTAACATCATAGGTGAGGGTTTTGATGTCATCCTCTACTGGTAAGTCTTTGAAGACTTACCATGTTCTAGGGATCTTGAGGTTTTGGAGGGCATCCTTAATGAGGATTCTAATCAACCCATGGTGAGAAAATTATTGGGAACCCCCTTCCTTTATTTTTTTGTTGGAGTCTTTGAGTGATTGCATCAAGAAATAGGGTATGTCGAGTCTTTGGTGAACTGGTGTTTCTATCCCAAATATTAATTCTTCAAGCATACTAAAATGGTAGCCATAAACAACATTGTATCTACCCTCACATGAGATATATTTGATGATTTGGTAACCTACCTCACTCCATGGGTATGGCAGACTGTCCCTCCTTACTCCATTTTTATCGTTTGTGGGTTCTTCACCTTCAAAAAATAATTTACTTTTTGTTACTTGACTGTCTGTTTTGTCTTCTTTTCTCCATGGAATTCCTAGGGGAAATGTGGTGACCCTACTGATGAGCTCTGGGGTGAGATCTATTATGAGCCCTCTAACTATAACAGTGGCATGGATTCTGCTATGTGGAGTGAGGGAATGAGAAGATTCTTGAGCCACCTCATCATCATACCTTGTGAATTTTTTGAAAAACCCCATCCATTGGTGTCTTATAATGATTTCAAGCACTTGGGGGTGTTGTTGTATCCTAGCAGTGTTTGTGGGTTCCCTCCTATTAAACCCTCATGTCATCTTGCTTGTGAGGCTTGATAAGGAAATGAGAGGTTTGACACAAGAATTTTAAATTTAGGAGAAAACCAAGTTTCCTATGTATGTAATTCACCTCCCATGTTTGTTATATCCACTAGCTTTTAAAGCATTTCTAGTTCATTTTTTTGTAAATGGGGATGGATTTTTAGATCCTACCTCTTTATAATGGTGGCAATGGAAAATTCTCATGATATTCCATCTTGTACCCCTCTCTACGCATCCTGTAGACTGCCTCTGCGTATCCTATAGACTGCTCCTGTAGACTGTTCCTATAGGAATTCATGTGCATGTTCTTGTAGAAATTCTCTTGCAGAACGATGTGTCCTTGCTTCTGATGGGTGGCTAGAGTTATGAGAGTGACTTGAGTGAGGTATTTTTGAGGAGGTGGAATTCATGAATGCATACAAATGATGTTTTTTTTCCCTTTATAGCTTTTCAGAGTGAGGTGGTGTGCTGGCAATAGAGGTACGTTGCAATTTTTGGACTGTTGGTCCCCACTACCACCCCATCATTCCCACTCCTTGTAATCAGCTCCCACCTTGTAGATTCGTAGTTAACCACTTCTTGTCCTACTCCTCCTCTATCTTTGAGTGGGCTGCATTTATGTGATGACTAAAGTAAGGTGGCTAAGTTAATTAGCCACCTTTTCACTTATAAACCAACTACCTCGTAACCCTTACAAAATTTGATCAAATGATGCATATGAGTAAGTGAGCAGGATACTTACCTGTGGTCTCGATGCCATGTTGTAGTTGTCAAATATCAAAGGTATTACATTGTTTATTTGTTGCATGGTCATTCTTCTTCCTCCTCTGCTTTCTGTTGATGGTTTCTTGGCTTTTACAGGTGTATGTGACTAAAGATTTGATGTTGCTGTTGTCGTGGAGCTCCTGGATCATCCTATTGAAGACCTGTAGCTGATGAATGATATTCTGTGAGATAGGCTGCCACATGATGTCCTTTAGCTTCTTCTCCCTTAGAATTTCTTAATCATGTTACTAGTTGGGACTGTGAGAATGCTGCAATGAATGGACATAGGGAGTAGGAGTGTGTGTGGAGCAAGGGACATTTAGGTAATGCTTTTACTCTCCTCTGTTTTTCCTTCTTTTTTTTCATAACTGGTAGAAACTAATCTCTTTTTTTTTTTAATGGTGAGTGTAGGGATGATGTTAATGGATGAGGTGAGGGGTTAGATCATGTATTGGATGAATTTTAGGGACCTAACAAACCTACCATGCACCCTCAGATTGCTTCCTATAGGTTTCCTAGGCCACTATAATTCCTACAGGATCATCCTGTAGGTTTTTAGGGGATCCTGTAGAAAACACAGTCTTCACCTAAATTGAAGAAATGAAGTAAAAAACAATGGAATTGATGGAGGGATGCATGGTAAGGAGTGGAGGAGATGAATATATGTGAGCTACGTGTTATAGACATATTTTGGAACTGCAACCCTAATCACATATGTCCAAGCAAAGGGCTTCTAAAACCCTAAAAGTGTTGTTTCATACCGTAAAGGAACAAGGTCAGTTGATTACATCATTTCCCAGAACTTCTCCCTAAAAGACTACTCAGAACTGGTCAAAACTGGACCATACAGACTGCTCCATGTTGAGGGTGCGATGCATCCCACCTACCACATGAAAAGGGTGTGATGGATACTAAAAATCCCTTCTGTAGGGTGTGATAAGTGAGATCAGACAAATGGAAGAGGTAGTTTGCTAGGTGGAAACCCAAAGAATCTTCTAGAAACTACTCATTTGACACTTGCCTCTTTGAATTCGCCTAGGGATGAGTAAGAGATCATGAAATCTACAAGTGGAACCCAGAACTATCAGTGAAATGACACTAATCAAAATCCCAGAAGCTGACTCACCCACCTGCAAATATCTATATATGGATCCCTCATCCTAGAGATCCAGAGGCTGGAATTTTGTATTTTTGT